>JBBMFX010005368.1:0-13247 GCA_037832545.1 Rhabdalestes septentrionalis | reverse complement strand
GTGCTGCTGCTTCTACTGCAGGTTCGGGTGCTGCTGCTTCTACTGCAGGTTCGGGTGCTGCTGCTTCTACTGCAGGTTCGGGTGCTGCTGCTTCTACTGCAGGTCCTGGCGCAGGTGCTGCTGCTTCTACTGCAGGTTCTGGTGCTGCTGCTTCTACTGCAGGTTCTGGTGCTGCTACTTCTACTGCAGGTTCTGCTACAGGCTCTGGCACAGGTGCTGCTGCTTCTGCAACTGGGATTTCAGGAACAGGTGCAGGGTCTGCAACAGGAAGAGCTTCTGCAACAGATGCAGTTTCGGCAATGGGTGCAGCTTCTGCAATGAGTGGGGCTTCCACAACGGGTGCAGATTCTGGGGCTTCAGCAATGGGTGCAGTTTCAGCTACAGGTGCAGGAGTATCAGCTATGACCTCTGCCACCAGTGCAGAGGCTCCAGCAAGAGGGGCATCCTGAGCTATGGGAGCAGCTTCAGAAATGGGTGTGGCAGCAGCGACTTCAACAACTGGTTCTGCAATAGGTGCAGATTCAGCTGCAGGGGCTGCAGCAGCATGGATGCCAGCATCAGGTGCAGGGGCCGGGACTGCTTCAGCCACAGAGGTAGCTGCTTCAACAGCTGGAGCCTGTATTGCTGCAGCTGGCTCAGGGACTACAGGCTCAGATGCAGGGGTGGCAACACCTGCTGCAGCTTCTGCAGCGGCAGCAGCAGCTGCAAGTGGGGCTACAGCCTCCTTCTTGGGAAATTCCACAACGGATCTGTGTTGGACAAGTTTTTCAATATCGAAGTATGTTTTTGATGAGGACTTATCTGGGACGGAAGGGGAGGAAGTTAAAATACAAACACATTTATTTATTCATGCCTTGCATTACATGACACCATTCAAATCAAATTCAAATCAAAGAATATCACTGGACACAACTGGATTTATCTTTTCCAGTACCATTAACAAAACATGATTACATCATTCAAAGGCCTGACTCATATATGAAATTGGCAATAGGTAATGCAGTTACAGGTTCTTCCAATGGGTAACTAGGTTATCTAGGTGTTCTGCAGCTTAATTCCCACTGAACACCCAGTGGATATTTATAGCACTAGTAACTGAGGCTTAGTCACATAGGGTTCTTCCAAAGTAATATGAGAAAGAAGTTTTCTCAAATCACCTTGAAATGACCAGACAACTGAGCTGGTTAATACAGTTAACTAATTCCTATAATACAACTACACATTATAATACATAATCATGGTAAAAAAAACTAAAACAAATGAGTCTTACAATATCTGCTATATACTCAGTAAAATGTCTGTCTGCATGCCATTGTTTATGCATAAGTAAAAACTCTGGTTAGACATTAAATGCTTAACCTGTCTCAAGATATACCTCTCAAAGTTAACAAAAATATGAATACCGGTCTTCGTTATTTTGAGAGGAATTGAAAAAGATCAATTTGCCCCAGTAGATCTTCCTGGCTGAAGGAGAAATGTGTATTCTCGAAGGAGAAATTCCACTGTAGCTGTACTGGTTACACATGTCAATCATTAAAAAACACTGGTACCTACAGAGGAAACTCCACGCGTGTGAAATAATCCATACAAACCACAAATAATATGAAGAAAAATAATAATTCAAGACAAAGCAATATGTTTAGCAGTATGGTACTAGCACACAATCAATGGAAACATCCCCACATCTACACTAAAAAAAAGCCTGTTCAGGTTTTTGGAGTATAAGTACATTAAAACTTCCCGCTATAGATTATATGTGAAGATCCAGCCACAGCGTAACCACGTGGCCTTAGACACGGTCTTCCTGCTCATTTTGACATATGCCCTTGCTGTCAATAAATTTCCGCATCAGTTATAATAGAGAATATTACAGTTTTTACTGTTCATAGGTCATCTCCTGTTCATTCATGGAATCACTAACTTGAAATGACAAAACCTTTCCAACCCTGTGTTAAAGGTCTTGCTGATGGAGCATGTGTGAGGTCATTATGGTGGTGTTCCAGTTATTTAGGGACCACAATCTGTCATTAGATATTGTTATAGTGAAGCAATGTTTTAATGTGTAAAAAATCGATTTGTCACACATGAATACACCACAGCACGAACAGCACGTAATTCATCCTCTCAATTTAACCCTGCCTAACTACTAGGCCACCAGCTGCCCCATGATAGTCTAAGATAAACGATAACGTATAATGATAAATGTATGATACATGTGTACTGGTCATACATTTATCATGGACTGTATCCCTGCATAGGTAACCCAACACTAAATGCACTTTAAACAACAATGGCTAATTACAGGAACAAGTTTTAATTCACGTATGCTGTACTGTTTCTTCCTGACCTTCTGCTTTCCAGTGCTGTCCAGTATCTAGAAAAGAAATGTAACTGCCACCACAACCTATTCTCAACTGGCTCGTAGCAGCTGGGCTTGTTATGTGAACCATGTAGAGTGGGAATTCCATAACTATGTTTGGCTCTGCACAACATAGGGACCCCTAAATAATTCCACCTGGGATATTTTTGCAGTCTTCTAAGCTCTGGAACATTATTTTGTGTTCTTTATTATACAATCCCCAAAATCATTAAGTTCATTCACTCTTAGGGTACATTCCTCTTCAAAGTTCTTCAGTAATTATAGATTCCTTTGATCCATTTGTGGCCCACAAAAGTGTCGTCAGCAGTGCTTCCTGCCTCTATGGCATTTTCATGGATACCTCTCTAAACATCAAGGCTGTGAGGTCCTGTATGTCGTCTACAGCATGGCCGGAATCAGTTCCACCGCAATTAATGCAGCTGCATTTCCAGTGTGTCCACATAATTGTCTGTATATTTTAAATAGGTTTTCTTAATCCAGCTGTCAAACAGAAGGTCTCTTGGACTAGTGGAACAGATCCCAACCTACATTCAGCATTTAAAGAAACAGAGAATTTACAAATACAGACGGAGACGTTTTCTCCTGGAAGTTACTGGAACAACCTTTTGAACTATAAGCGTTATGCACTTCCTAAAATGACCTGGAAACACATAGTGGAATGCGGTAGTAATGTTTACCTTTGTTGGACTTTTTGGACTTCTTGCTGTCCCCAGATTTTGAACTGAGAGCCACTGCTGGAGCTCGTCTTAGTGCCCCCCAGCTCTCCAACTGAAGAACCTAATAAATGAAGCCACAAAATATGTATACTTCTGTAATTGTTCATGTCCATTAGCACTTGAGGAACTCTGACCATGTGCATGTTTACTCCGATTTAGAGCAATGCAGTACTATTACTGTATTCAGTTGGGATTGTTTTACATTTATAGCACTATTAGTAGTTTTTTGTCTTTTTCAACAAACTAAACTTCAAAACATGAAATATGGTTGTCTGACAGACAGAGGACAGATGATTAATTAATCTTAAAGGAAATGTAGGCAATAAGTACCTTCAAATGACAAATTACACAAAATATAATCAAATAAATTACAATAAAATATTAAGGAGTCTGTTTAAAAGAGCCAGTCCATACAAAAGCATGGCATAACAAAGACAAGAAAAAGCAATTTCACAGTGCAAGAGGAAGCAAAATAATGTGCAATGACTATGAATAATGTCCCAGTGCACAGGAATGTACAATGACCCGCCCCCGGTGGAAAGAGCCACAGAGCCTAAAGGCAGAGGATCGCCTGCTGGGCAGGTTTATGACACCAACCCACCACTGAGCATCTTTGTTGTGTTGGTAAACATTCAATGTATGTAAATGACTTGCAGTATGATGTTATCCTGAACTGAACCATAACTGTACCCCCACAAACACCCCCAAATGCTTCCCTGAACTTAACTTCTTCCTTCTTCTAATACAATGCATATACACACTTATCTTCATGCCAACTGTTGCTATAAATAACTTTATTATATCCTGAACATCTAACCTGTTACTGCTATTATTTGTGCAATTATTTCATTCGGTGTACAGCACATTTAATGACTCCGCTGCTTGAACACAGTATCTTTCATAAAACTGTATTCATTCACACAGTACAGCAACTGCTTTGGGAGTGCACCGTTTGTTGTCTTGTTGCCCTTTTGTTTTTCTTGCACTCTCTCTCTTTGTAGTCCTGTGTAGTCCTGCACTTATGCAGGGTGTTTCCGTTTATCTGTTTTGTGTTGCACCATGGTCCTGTGTGCTGTGCATATGGCTCCCACCACTCATTTTTTGTTTGACGCTGCACTCCAGTGCACTGGTTGGTGAATATGGATCAAAGGGCACAGAGTCACCTTTCATTTGAATGACTTCTGACAAAACATGCACCTAAATGGACAAAAGTATTACTGCACACATGTTTTTCAGGGTTTTTTGGACCTTTTGGACAATGCCATGTCTCCAAATTTGTGGTCCCTATTCAGTAAAGAAACTTTTCTGTTTCTGTGTCACAGTGCACAAAAGCAAGGTCCATAAAGTCATGATTGGATGAGTTTGGTGTGGAGGAACTTGCCTGGCTGAACAGAGCCCTGACCTGAATAATAATATTAACCTGTATGTTCATCTTATTGGTCATCTTATTGGTCTATTGATATTATTTCCTTGTTTAATTTATGTTCTTTTTGACATCTAAGATGCATGCATTAAAGCCAGGTTTCTCAACCACTGGGCAGGGGACCACTGATGGGCCGCAAATGTTTTTGATTGGGCAGTGAATCTAAAATTGAGACAGGCCACTGGTCCACAATTGGTTATTTAAGATGATCTAATGTGGCCAAGTGGGCCTTGGCAACATGATGTGATAGACAGGTGGGCCTTAATGTTGAAAAGGTTGAGGACCATTGCATTTAAACATGCTTGTGGCCCAGTGCACAAATCCAGTTCCATAACATGGCGATATGGTTGCAAGGGTGTATTGGGCTTTCCAAAATTGGGGGTGTTCTGGGATGGGGGAACCAAATTAAAAACAATCACGACCAATTCATCTGGCAAAAAGGGGGGGTTGAATTGCTTTCAGCAAAACGGAGGGCTTCATCCCTACATGGTTGGATAATTTTGGTGTGGAATAACTAGACCTGACCTCAGTCCTGACCTCAACCTCATCCAACACGATTGGGATGAAAACTATTTATAAGCCTAACCTTATAAATGCTCTACAGAATGAAAGGGCAAACATTCCCATAGAAACTACTAAATTTTGTGCAAAGCCTTCCAATAAAAGTGGAAGCTGTTATATCTGTAATAGGGGGTCCAACTCCACATTACTGTTTATTTACATGAATCAGTCATTAAAGTCCCTGTTGTTGTGATGATCGTGCCCCAATTCTTTTGTCCATGTGGTCATTGACTCGTTAGGCAGCTAGGTAGTAGGGAGCAAAGGAGCAGGAGTTTGAAACGTACCCTGTAGGGCTATTTCTGTGAATGACGTGTTTAACAGGAGACTGAGATTCCCCCACGTGGTTGTGCAGTGGTCATGGCTGCCGTTTGCTGTGCAGGAGACTGGCTTTTGACCAGCAGCTCACAGTTCATAGCTGCAGTGAACATCAGAGACAGCAGGTTAGCAGTGCATAACTCAACTTTCGAGAGTCTGTCAATATGTGAATGTTTTCGGCGTGCAGGGTAGAAGACTACTGCTGGGCATGGTGCTGATTTGCTAATTGTTCATCAAGCAGTATAGCCAAATTTCTTTTATAATAATACTACAGTAATATTTAATACTTCTGTAGTGCTAAATATCACATATACATTTATGAAATATTTCTGTGGTAATCTGTACAGCTATTACTATGCTAATGTGTGTATATGTGTATGTAGTACCGATGGATATTACAGATCTCTTATTTAATTATTCTTAATTGTAATGTATTCTGTATGTATCTTTATATTGATCACCCACGACATTAAACCACTGACAAGTGTATTGAATAACACTCATTATCTCATTGCTGTGTGACCTGTCAAGGGTTGGGATGTATTAAGGAGCAAGAGAACAGTCGATTATTGAAGTTTGTGTGTTGGAAGCAGGAAAAGTGGGCTCTGTGTTACTTGGACATGGAACAATTTGTGATGGCTAGGTGACTGGGTCAGCATCTCTACAAAGTTAGGTGTTGTGGTATGTTCCTGGTATGCAGTGGTCTGTACTTACTGAAAGTGGTCCACTGAAAGATCACTGGTGCACCGATGACAGGATCCCCAAATCTCACTCTTGCGCTAGAGGAGCAAAGACTTTCAAAGAGTCTTTCTGGTCTGGTCCCACAGAAGAGCTACTGTAGCACTTAGGGCTTAAAAAGTTAATGCTGCTGTGATCAAAATGTGTCAGATCACACAGTGCAGCATATCTTGTTGTGTATTCGACCATGTGGCTACAGACCGGTCAGAGTGTCCATATTAACCTCCGTCCCTGCTGAAAATGTCTACAGTCTCCAGCATCAGACCTGTAACCGGGATAGTGGAAAAACGAGGCCTGATCTGATTAATCACCTTTCTTTTACATCTTGTGTATCAATACTCTGTGGAATGTGCTAGTCAGGTCCATGGAAGCCCCATCTCAAATCTAACAGGACCTAAAGTATCTGCTGCTGAAGTCCATGCCTCAATGGCTTAAAGTTGTTTTGGCAGCACAAGAGGGACCTACACTATATCAGACACAGGGTCTTAATGTTCTGGCTGGTTGGTCTATATAGAGAAAGACACTAACCTGCAAAGTACTGTTGTCTTTCTTATAAAGTGAGGTTCTTTTAAACATTTAGGTTCGTCTGATAAAAATCCCTGATCTGTGGTGCAGTTGGCCAGGAGTCTGTGCTCTAAATTGTCTATTATTTTGAGGGCTCCACAAAGCTAACACATGACAATCATTTAGTTATTTTGAGTAGCAAATTCATAACGATTTTGTAATGTTTTCTCTCATATGAAGGGAAGTGTTCGTGTTTGACTGTGCCAAAGCAGGGCAGCGACCCAAGGAAGTTGATAACGAAAATAAAAGGTAAATTCTTTGTTTTACTGTTGTGAAACAATTGAGCCGTGCATTCTCCATCTAGTGGCTACTCCAAGAACCAAGAGTAAAACTCTGAATCAAGATAATAGTCATATTTGGTGCTTCATACCTTATAGCGATGGAGGGAGTTCTGAGGAGAAAGGAAGTGACCGGGTGCTTGCCTGCACTCTCTCGGCATCAGGAAACTACGCTGCTGTGACTGATGACAACAAACGGCTCATTCTGTTCCGCACACAGCCGTCATGGGAGTGCATCAGCACAAGGTACTAGCAGCTCACATTATCGTTATCTCTTTAGGATCAGTGTTTTGATTAGACAGTAATGCTGATGTTTCTGACCCTCAGGTGGGTCCTGCGGAGGTGCACGGCACTGGCGTTCAGTCAGGCAGAGGATGAGCTGCTGGTGGCGGATAAATCCGGTGATGTCTATTCATTCTCCATTCTGGAGCCCCAGAAACAAGGCGATTTGAAGCTGGGCCATCTCTCTATGCTCCTGGACATAGTGAGTCACTTGGTTTCTCTCGCCTTTTGTTTGAGCATCTTACATAATGTTTTTCATGTGAATAAGAACGGCTCTTTGTTGGTTTACAATAACCTATTAAACGGAAGCCTTTTAGACTAGCAGAAACCACAAAACATTTGGAACAACTGACAGAGTCTCTACCCTGTGAATAATTTATACATCTTCTCCCTTTATGTCATCAAAACTCAAACAATTCAGATGTGTGACAACAACTTGAGCCCTAAACTGCAGTATATGCTTTAAACAGTAGCTCTGAAAACTATCAGGGCTGCGTTTCCCAAAAGCATCGTAAGCCTAAGTAGTTCGTAAAAATGATCTTACGACTGATCTTACTATTACGGTCTGTTTCCCAAATCCATCGTGACTTAAGCAGTGCTCTGGAGTAATCGTAAAGCCTTAGTGCATCGTAAGGAGACTTATGAGGTAAGGAGAATTATGAGGGCACCTGCTGGACAACTGGCAAATTGCACCCACAATTTGCTCCTCTTCAAATCATTTTTCATTTTATTTGTGTGTATATTTTTATTCATTTCTATTTTCTACCCATAACACAATTCATTGTAGAAATAATAACAAATAAAGAAATAAAATAGTAAAAATTGTATCAATATTGTCCCAGATTGTTTGTTTTTCTCTATTTGTTTGACTGCCCTTAAACCTGCTGAAAATTATGTTTTTGTCGCTCCACCTCCTCTAAAAAAGTATTAATTTCCACTTTTTAAAAAATGTCTTTTCTTTGTTTTTTGGTTTCAGTCATTTTCTAGTGTCTCCACCCCTTATTTACTTATTTATTTATTTTGACGTGAGATAAGCAATTGTTGATTGAGACATTGATAAAAAAATTCCACCTAAATAATTAAGGTTTCATATAATTATTGAAAATGATGCTGATGTCATTTCCAGCAAGGGCTGTTATAATTTGTCTTATGCGAGATTGGAGCAAGACAGTACGACATTTCCAGTTAATTTATGTTTTTAAACTTGCTCAAGAAGAAATTATAGGACTTTTTATGTTATTCGAGTTGAATATACATTTACACAAGTAGAAGAATAAACGGAAATAACAAATTAGAAAAGATTGCTATGACAGCATCTGCAACAATGACGAGCCATTCTACAGTGTGACATTTCAGCACCACCGGATAGCGACTCCTAAGTAGCACTTAAAGCAGGGCTACGTGCAACTGTGTTAAGTTTATTTTTGGGAAACACACGTGAAACAATAATGAACGTTCGCAAAATGACTCGTAGAAAATGCTCTTAAGCGCTAAGATCAATCGTTATCGGGAAACGCAGCCCAGATCATTATTTTGGCAAATTTCTGCTATTTATACTCTCCATTACATTTTTTAAAGTCGTTATTGGGAAAAATTAAAAGGAATGCCGGACAGTCCCAGGAATTTAAATTGTTCTGTATATTTTGGGCCCCTTTAAGATGCCTTCCTTCAGATTATGGGACTAATGCAGATGCAACAGGTCTGGCTTTAAGATATTTATGAGCATTTCCATGTTAGTGTAAAAGTGAACATGTTGGATGACTATAAACCAGGTTGACTGCTTCCAAGGCAACTGCAGGGTTACGTTAAGCATTTTGTGTGTTGCTTGGTTTTAAGTAACTCGTGTTTTCTTCAGGCTTTGTCTCCAGATAATAAGTACATCATCACCGCAGACCGAGATGAGAAGATCAGAGTGAGCCTCTACAGAAGGCCATACAACATCCAGGCTTTCTGTCTGGGTCACACTGAGTAAGTGAGACACCTTAACAGTCACATGGCACCTCGTAAATAACATTAAGTGGTATTTTGTGATCAGTGTCCGTTCAAATTTGTAATTGCTTTCGTATATTTATGTCAAACTATAACCTACCTAGATTTGTTTGTCATTTGGTGTTGTCAGTGATTTTAATTAATATTTTCCAATTTATCATTACCTGATCTGGGGTAGTTCTGTTTTTTTGGATGCTGTTTTTCCTGTGTTGCTTCCTTTTCTAATGGCATCCACCCAAAGCCATCTGTCTGTACCCACCCAATTTTTCTCACAGGTTTGTCAGTGCACTGTTTGTCCCTGCTGGACATCCTGAATGGCTCTTATCTGGCTCTGGGGTAAGAATCAAATCTGCCTTTGCCATTGTTTCTGATTGTCAGTGTTAGTGCCTGAATATATGAACAATATTCCAGAGTTGGATTCCTGTGTGATGCATGTTAAAATAGCTATTATTGAACTCCCAGTAAGCCTCACAGTGTTGCGTTCTCAGGACGGCACGTTGAAGCTCTGGCAGTACGAGACTGGCCGGCGGTTGCAGAACTTTGACCTGAAGGGGCTCTGCATTTCTCCGAGCTCTGATTCAGACACTGAAAAGGTGATGGTGCAGCTACTTGCTATAAACTTGCCATGTTCAGTAGAATTGTGTTGATGCAGAAGAACAGTAGACAGGCATTTCTAAAGCACACAGTAGGGTCAGTAAGTCACATCTCCTCTGCTACTTCCTGTGTTCTAGTAACTAGGCCTCACAAGAAATAGTTGTTCTCTAGCCAAAGTTGCTAAACATTAAACCCGAAGCATGTGGCCTACTTTTAGAAAATGCTTTTATTAACTGAATTTACTACTCCCATTATGGTGTGCTTAAATCATTCACCATGAGTAAACATTCCATTACTTCATTTACTAATTTCATTATTGGGTTCTGAACTTAGTTTTTATCTTCAGGTAAATGTTGAAGGTAAATATTGCTCTAAATTTATAAACATTATCCACAGAGGTTTGCCGTGAGTCGGATTGTCGGCTCCCCGGACGGACGCCACGTGGCTGTGCAGTGTGAGAGGTGTGTGTTTTTCAGTGGCCAGAGCATGTTAAAGAATTGTACTCCTGAATTTGTGATGTATGAACCAATGTTTTGGAGGCATTTGCAAAGCATCAGTGATGATTTAATATATTATTTTTCTAAATCGGATTTTATTTAAGATTTCCCTCCATTCAGATGTATGAGGTGAAGGAAGGATCCGAGGAGCTTTTGAGTCCCACCGAGAAAATTGTACTGCCCCATATTCCTTGGGACATGGCTTTTGACTCTCAGGGTCGACTTTGGGTCCTCCTTCAGGACAAGGACACCGGTGTGCTTCTGTTTACACACACACGGGAGCACTGGCAGGTGTGTACATTGATAAATTCACACACAACACTCTTCTGTGGAAACTGCTGAAGTGGACTGGTCCTGTCATTCTTAAATTGCCACTTTGTCTGTCTGTTTGGAGCAGATTGAATCAGAAAACAGGGATCAACAAAGAGTAGCAGAAGCGCTCCACACCCACTGGGACATCTTCAAAGGTCAGGGATCTTCCAAGACCACTGATGGTGGGAAACCACAAAGAATGACATGTTTGTCATATATTAAATCTTTTATCCTCATGTTCTTCATGCTAGTGCTAGAGTGTGTGTGTGTGTGTATATATGTATATACTGCTATTATCTATTACGTGGTAGTTTCTGCATCTGTCCTTGCCTTTCTTTCTCATTTGATTCCTGCTTCCTTTTTCCTCTCAGATTCAGTTGGCGTGGACAGTCACTTCAAGCACCTCTACAAGGTTAACATTGACAACATGGCCTCATATTTGCAGAAGAAACAGGAGAGACTGCAGCAGCAGGAGCAGAAGGGTAAGAAGAGGACAGGGGGCACTGGTCCCCAGTCTAATGGGGCGGAAAAGAGAAACAAGACGGAGAGTAAAAATGAACCTGTGCCACCAAGCTGCAGCTGAGAATTTGAACCTGAGGGCGACGCAGAAGGTGGCGTGTAGATTTATAATGATGGACAAAATGGTGGACATTCCAGTGGTGATTTGTTTGAATGCTGTGTATAGAAGTTCTGTTTCCTTTCATCTGCATTCATATGTGGATTAGAATTTTTACACCTGCAGAAATATTTTTTAAATAAATATTTTTGTTTGAATATTATAATAGTTCAATAGTTTTTGTGTCCATAGTGTATAGTGTCCATCACATGCTGAACGCCAGAGTGTTAATACCAAAATATGAAGTTGTAAAATGGAGGTTATGGAAGGCCTTTGCATTGTAAAGTTCTTTAGAGAATCCGAAGTGGCATAATTTCAACAAACCCATTTTGACACTTTGAATTTTAGGCGTTAAGATTGCAACTCTATAAGAAAAACTGGCAAACTTTAACCTTCTGGAACCTGTAAGAACGGACCATTGCGTGATTTACCCAGCAGGTGGGGCTAGTGTAAGCAAATCCAGAGCAACAAGGCTGGTGCTGGCGCCATGAGACTGTTTATTCCGGCACCTCCTTTATATGTAATATAGCTATTGTCATGCATTCAAGAGCCAGACTGGCTCGTCCAGCTGACACGACAGATGACATAAGCATGATTTCATCAGGCTGCTGTGGTTCAGTTCATGTATTTACTTCTCACTCACATTCTTAGCAGCTGACCCCTGTCTCCACATTTATCGGTATAGATGTAATGTTTTTTTACAATTTAACGTTAGTGATTTACCAACCAAATGACTGTCACCTTCCAGATGTGAGTCATAAAACAATCCTGGACATGCAGAATTGCAGGGTAAATAAAGAAGTGCCACATGTAAAATGCACACTTGGGGAATAAACCTTAAATGACACAAAGTACTCTTTTTATATTTAAAATGTTTTATTTTGGTATTAAAGACCAAAAGTGACTAAAAATCTGTACATACTGAATAATATTTATACCATATATATATATATATGTATATATATATAAAAACAAGGCAAGTAGAGAATAACATCTATTGAATAAAGTCAGACTGACATGATGTCTGTGCTGTACATGGTTCATGTTCCCTGAAAGAGGCTTTGGATTGTCAGCACTTCACTCCATGTCCATTCCTCTTGCAGTCCACTGGGCCTTCAGTGGATTCACCTGACTGAGAATGTAAGTTGTATTATAATACATTGTGAACACAAATATGAATGTGTGGCACATTAAAAAAAGGTTCCACACTTATATCTATTTTTGTTGGAAACAGTGAAGGCTGGAAGAGAAATAAAGTGTTTCTGAAAGTGTCATGTGACTCGGGAAAATTGCATTGCAAAGGAAGATGCAGAAAACTTTTGAATGTCGTGTGTATATATATATATTAGGGATGTGCAGAGCGGCCATTATTTGTATCTGTATTTGTTGAAAGGGGAAAAGAATTTGTATTTGTATTCGAGTAAAATTTATAATGAAACGCGCAGACTCCTGAGCAGTGCCGGCGCCAGAGTGGACCAACTGGGTAGGCATCTACGTGACCAACACAATGTACTTAAAATATGCTGAACTCTACCTTAATTTACCCCTGAAAATATGTCAGACACCTGAATTTGAATTAAGTGGCCATTAATTTGTAAACTGTTCCCTTAATTTTACCTTAAAAGTGGATTTAAAGTATGAGTGTGAAACCCCTTAATCCTAAACATAAGAATTTTTTTTCAGGAGGCTGTTATTTAAGGGGCAAATTTTCAAAATAAGGGAAAAATTCAGTAGTTTTACATCTTAATCAGACTTAATATGTGCACTTTTCCACTTAATTTTTTACTTTCCTGGAAATTAAGGAAAAAATTAAGGTTATAGTAAGGAGTGAAATTAAGGGCTTTGGTTTCGTAGTGCATGGGCCGTCACTATCGGACGTGGACTGGGTGGGGGGTGGTGGGTTTATGGTTCTTGCCGCTTGCTGGCTGATTTTTTCGTTCCACCTTAAATGCTGCTCTCCAGGCTGCAATAGCGCCATTTCG
>JBBMFX010005341.1:0-13250 GCA_037832545.1 Rhabdalestes septentrionalis | reverse complement strand
AACTGGGGTGATATTAAATCATGGCTATGAAAACTGACTTGTTTTTATGGTCTTGGTCTCGACTCGGTCTCGATTCCCAAAAGACTCGGCCTCGACTCTGTCTTGCTTCCTCAAAGACTCGGTCTCGACTACTTCTGAAAACCAATGGTCTCGGTCTCGACTTGGTCTCGGCCCTTCAAAGACTCGGTCTTGACTCGGTCTCGGCATAGGCGGCCTCGTCCCCATAACTTGATTGAGGAGCATATTATGGCCCAGAGTATCAAAGGCTGCACTGAGATTCAAGAAAATTAAGATAGCACAGTCCCCAATGAGTCCAATGGTAGGAGCAAATCATTTATTACCCACAGGAGAGCCGACTCTGTGCTATGTGCATTATCATTCTTAAAAGGATCATAACCAAAGGCCTAGATTACATTTACATAGAAAAAGTCCAACATGTTAAACTATTGTTACAGGCAGCTTGACAGATGTGCAGCCTATTTTTTCAGTGTAAACCCATGCATTAAATCATTAGGCTTTTCAGGGGTCAAAAATAGTCAGATAAGAGTGAAACTTCACAAAAAAAAGGTTCAAAACAAGACAGAAGTGAATGTAATGACATGGAGTGATAAGATGAATACGGAATTAACATGGGTTCAAGGCATAAGGAAACTTAAACAAATACTTCAAGATAATCAATGTAGTCACTTATATCCTAAGGCAAATTAGAATATTCAGTTTGTGATTGCAATATTTGAATTATTTTCTAAATACCACATGAATGTGATTCTGCTGACTAATGAGCAAGGTTGTGAAGCCACGTTTGAGCTAAAGGCTTCCAGATAAGGTGTTTTGTTCAGGGCTGCTGTCATTGAGCCTCACTATGAAAAGCCATAACTTAGGTGCCGGCGGGAACCTCTTCAGCAGGATGCGACAGGGTTTCAGCCCACAAGTGATAAGGTGATGGCTCTTCTGAACGGTATAAGACCACTGTAAAGGTCCAGTTTCTTTACTTCTGAGTCCAGGATGAATAACTCTCCTTCTTAAGAAGGAAATAAAGTTTGAACTGAGCCAAGAATCTTTTTTCAGTTTGATGATTTTCACAGTGTCATTACAATGGTTAATTTATTGTCATTAGCACTTTACGATACACGTTTATTGTACATGTACATAGTGAAATGACAATGTTTATCAATGGGCCATGGGGGAACAAACTGTAACATACAACATTCAACTGAGTGCAGGTAACAAAAGACAGTGGACAAAAAAACCCCAATATATAGGCAGCAAGTGTGGACATTATGTCCAGGGACAAGAGAACACTACAATAAATAGACAATGTAGCGGAGTAACAGCAATGTATATGAGTTGCACTGGTATCATATTCTTGTGAAAAAAGTGAAAGTAAAAGTGACCTTTCTGTCATACGTGAACACACCACAGCACACAGTGTGAACAGCACGAAATTCTTCCTCAGTATTTAAACCCATTTACCAAGCAGCAAGCAGCCAGGAACACATTGCCCGGGGAGCAGTGTGTTGGGACGTTACCTTACTCAGGGTACCTCAGATGTGCTTGTCTTGGGAATCAAACCCACCACAAACAAACAAACAAATAGTACATACATTAATTTAAATAGTATTGTTGCCCTGTCTTCTTTTTAGAGGGGTTTGTTAGAATGTTTCTGAGGCATTAAGAAAAAGTTTGGCCTTTGTTTGTGAGCTCATTTGCTTTGACTACAGGCAGTGGCGCCGCCAGAAATCTTGCCCCCTGACTACAGGTGTCTCCGTGACTTCTATAATCTTGTGCTTTTAAGAATTCACATTTTTCTCTAGGTCTGTTTTGCCATTACAGGCACGGCCACTAGAGTCCGCTCCCTGTCACAGCTCTGCTAAAATGAACGGGAATCCCTCCGTCATAATTCGGTTTGCATATGTTCAGGGATTTCCCAGGGTTTGTGACTACACACACGCAGTTTTCTAGGTCAATATGACAACATGATGTTGAAGGAATATTCTAATAATGAATCATATTTGAAAGTGAGAAGCAGTGAGTGAATTGCTACGTATTGTTATAAGTATTTTACGGAAAATATTAATAAATATTTGGACACCAGTGTAAAGAAACTAATCATCTTTGATTTGGCTGGAGTTAAATATTTACTCTAGAAATGTGAACATAACGTCCCATTGTAGCGAGAAGGAGTCGTGCCGAACGAGAGCGCTTCAGGCTGAAAGAGGAGCAGCCGGGACACGAATCAGTGTTTCAAATCTGCAGAGTCGGTTCACAAGAACAAACCAATAGATTTTCCATTTACATATATTTTTAGATCTATATTTTTTGTTTATGTGTATAGTATGATTTTAATACTGTACTGTCTTCAGGCCAATATTATTCTAACAGCGGACTGTTTTTACACATTAACCAACTGTCTAAAATTAGCAAGCACATTATAGCACCAGAGCCTCTCTGTGCGGAATTAGTTTTCTGTGAATTCTAATAATGGCCTGTTAGAATACTAATGGCCTGTCAGTCTTGTGTTTTCTCTAGCTGTGTCTCAAGCCGCACACTTCTACACTATAAACACTGGATTCCTGTCGGCAGTTGAGATCGATGTGTTCACTCGATTCAACGGAAGACAGAATCGGTTCACCAAACTGACTCGAACTGGACCATCGCCACTCCGCTTCCACAGCCAGTGTCACTGGTGGCGTCGGTGGGCTGGGATGCAGCTGCTTGGGGCTATGGTCCAGTCCTGGTCGTTTCTCTCTCACGCGTAAGGGCATCGATAATGAGCGAGCACGGCATGGAAACGCTGGGAGGAGGAGAGACAACCGCGAAGAGGGATTTCGTGCCAGGTCAGAGGGAATCTGACCCAAACGGATGCTGAAGTTGGAAGAGGAAGGGGGGTGGCCCGTTGGGTCGGAATCAGGGCTACTTCACGCCTAAAAACGGACTACTGGAAGTTGATGGCGCTCCTTTAGGTTCACGCTCCAATCGCTGTCCCCTTTTCTTTCCCGGTCTTTCTCAGAGGGGACCGTCAACATGGCAGTGTCCAACATGGTCTTCTCCGATGTGGAAACTTTTCTGGACGAGCACCCCGAACTTTTCGAGGACTATCTAAACAGGAAAGGCAAGTACAGCATGGTGGAGAAGTGGCTTAAAACGCACCAGGCGAGTAAGAGCGCGGAGTCGGACCGGGCAAGCGCCTGTAAGGACAGCTGGGCGAGCAGAGGAGACGGGCTCCAGAGACGCGCGTCTCAGAAGGAGCTGAGAAAAACTTTTGCCCGGTCCAAAGCGGCCAATGCCAACAGGACTTACGACGAGCACGTAAACTCAAGAGCCCAGGAGCCCCTGACCAGCATGCGGAGGCGCGCACTGCTCCGGAAGGCCAGCTCGCTGCCCCCGACCACCGCGCACATCCTCTCCGCCCTCCTCGAGTCCCGGGTCAACATCCCGCAGTACCCCTCCACCGCCGTGGACTTCAAGTACTACCTCAAAGAGCACAACGAGCGCGAGTTCTTCCTGGAGCTGGTCAAAGACATCTCCAACGACCTGGACCTCACTAGCCTCAGCTACAAAATCCTGGTGTTCGTGTGCATCATGGTCGACGCAGACCGCTGCTCCTTATTCCTGGTGGAAGGGACGGCCAACAAGAAGACTCTCGTCTCCAAATTCTTCGACGTGCACGCCGGGACCACCGTGCTTCCCTCGCTCAGCAATTCGGACGAGGTCCAGGTTCCGTGGGGGAAGGGGATAATTGGCTACGTGGCTGAGCACGGAGAGACTGTCAACATCCCGGACGCGTACCAGGTGCGAGAGAGCCAGAAACGTGGGTCTCGTGTTGTGCTGGGGGGCTTTTTCTCACGTGCCCCAAGTTGATTAGTCTCTACCCCTTCAGCTCTGTAAAAAAACGTGTGAGGCTGTCTGTATTGATTACTCAGCGCGTTACACATCTTCACTGAAAGCTAGTAAGAGACTGTTGTTCCCAGCTGGGATTGAAAATGAACGAAATGTCGAAGTGTGAGGACGAAACGTGCAACAGATGTACATTCCTAACACCCGCAAGTCTATTAGCTGCGGAGAGCAGATATGTTTCAATTCAAGCTACTGCCAAATCTTTTCAAACAAAGCAGCATTCAATCAAGGGTTTTATGCGAATGAAATACTTTAATAATTTAAAATCTGGAACAAATTACCAAAAAACACAAATAAAACATAAGCCCTGAAATACAGTAAGTAGGTGGTGTACTGAGCATCACCTAGGATAAATTTAACCAACATCAAAAATCGTATTATTAATAATGGTAACTACTATTATTATTACCACTACTAGTTATAATAATAATAATAATAATAATAATAATAATAATAATAATAACAACAACAAACATTAATAATACTACTACTAATAATAACAACAACAACAACAACAACAACAATAATAATAATAATAATAACAATAATAATAAATATTATTATTATTATTATTATTATTATTATTATTATTATATAACTATTAATAAATAATATAACATTTGTTTAGTGCTTTTTCAACAGCCCAAATTCACTTATGCTAGCAGGCAGCAGCCCACACAGGCAGCAGAATATAAAGACCAGACACTGATTAACACAAAGTATAATGAGAGCAAAAGGGGGCTAAAAAATAAAACAAAACAGATACATTGTACAACTATCATTATCAGGGGTCCACATGTACACACACGTAAGTAGTTGTGAAGACTAAATTGTTCAAACAAACTTTTAAAATGTAGTTTAAGGTGCAGTTCTGGGTGTACTAAAACAGATATCACAATGATGAGAGACCTTTTTTTGTGTTCTCCTGGACAGGATCATCGTTTCAGTGACGAGATCGACAAGCTAACGGGTTATAAGACCAAGTCTCTGCTGTGTATGCCTATACGAAACAGTGATGGAGAGATCATAGGAGTCGCTCAGGCTATCAACAAGAGTCCCAGTGGAGCTCTCTTCACAGAGGATGATGAAAAGGTAACTGTTTTTTCACCTGTGAAGAAAACTACATGTACAGTTCTGGCAAACTGCTGAGCACACCAAACACCCTCACTTCTAAAAAAGTGGAAAAATGACCTCTCACAGACTGAACAGAGCAAAGTGTCACACAATCATAGACAAAACAGTGTTACACAGACCAAAATGCTAATTTTAAATTTAGAGTTGCAGAAAGAAAGTGAGAATACCCTCTAGGTTGAGGTTATTCAGGTACGTGTAACAGGGTGTGAGCCCTTTTGGAAAGGTGGGCGATCAGAGATGGTTGTGTAGAGCCTTTAGTTGAAGCACTAAATGGCAACACCACCACCAGCTGCTGTCCAAGGTCCTGGTACTGGACCCTACTTGTACAAGACATTAAATGTCCTCAAGAGTAAGAAATGAGTAGGTTAAGGTTTGAGTATTGATTTAATTAGGATTGATTTGAGCTCTGTGTTTATGGCACTCCAGAGAAGAAGGCCAGTGCTTCAGGAACACCATCCAGGCTGAAGTTTTCAGTAAAATTAATTATCTGTGAGTTAACATCTGTGAACCAGACTAATTGCTTTCGGTACGATTTATCTTGGAAATGATAGACCGGCAGCAACATGGCACTCCACCTGCCACCTTTTAATTAAAATGAAGAAAAAGTATGTTTCATTAACTGTGACCCACAAACACATACTGTTGTGAGTCTTCGTAAACACAGATCCCTGAGAGATTTATCAGCTTTTAATCGAACTGGTCCTGAGTCCCCTCTGAGTGCAGTATTTAGATGAGTGCAGTACTGTGTTTGTACACATATTTCTCCTATAAGAGAGTGAAGGGTGAGATTAATTCTGTGTTTTATTCTGTGTCATTGCAGAAAGGTTTTGCTAGATTTCTAGATGTAGATTTCTAGATGTAGATTAAGTTTAATGTGAAATTCCATTAAGAGATTTGGTAGTGCTTTTTTGAATTGATTTAATCAGTATCTGTAAAGATGAGTCAGTAAATAATTATGCTTACACATTCATAATTTATTAGCTTTGTTATTACTCTCCTATTTCAGAGTTAAAATAACTTTATTTATTGAAATGTGCCCTCATACCCCATTCAGTCTAAACTTTTTTTTTATTTTCAGTTACTCATACAGTACAAACAATTCGATACCCTATTCACAGGGAAATTACTTTGTTTATAAAATAATCAATGTGATAGTATAATAATAATATAATAATATAATAATTAGTGTAAAACCACAACCATGAAACTTGTAATGCTAAAACATTTTGGTAAGAAAAAGGGTATTTTTCTCTTCCTTGCAAATGTAGATATTTTCTGGAACGTTTATAGTTCTATGAAGCAGATAGAAATAAAATGAAAGAGGTTTATTTGGATTTTGAAGACATTATTCCAAGTTATTCAGCTATAAAGTGAATTTGTATGATTCATAGCCTTCCCTTGTTATAGAAGGTCGTCTTTGTCTGCTCGTGTGCAAGACAACATCTTTTAGCCTAGGCCAGTACTAGCTATTGAATGCATTAAATCAAACAGACACTTCAGGCAGTGGTAAGCAGAAGCAGAGTGCCTTGCTGTTGTTCCTGTATTAAGACCTGTGAGTTAATTAGATATTAATTGTACTGTAGGCAATATGAATGGACAGGCACTGTATTTCTAAATAGCCTGAAGATGCTGAGCTGGACAGATTCATCTTATCAACATGTGGGGGTGGGAGGATGCTGGGCAGAGGAGATTAAGAAAGAACGAGAGGAGATCTGAGGCAGAAAATTATAAAAAGAAAACTAGAAAGCTGCACCATATGCTGTTTCCAAAACAACAAAACACATAGTTTACATTATGTGACACATTACCACAGTTAAAAATGTAAATATAAAGATCATTCACCTCTTCCCCTCTTCCCACATCTCACTTTGCACTAAATTAAATCAGATATTTTTAGGGCACAGTAAATGTTTCTGCTGTTTAAATATATTATCACAATTCATTTATAATGCAATCTTGAATGGCCATGGTTGCAGTGTTTGATTTTCTCCCAAGTCACTGCAAATGAAAGAAATGTGTGGCTTTCTAAGAACAGTTTAGAAGAGGGAGAATGCATCAGCAAAATCAATATATTTAATATAATTCTAGCATATAAATTATAGTTTGTTAGATATTACAATTACATTTAAAGGTTAGAAGTAACAAATTAATGTCAACATAATATAAAATTTTAAAATGTTTTTGAGCAATTTTTTTCTGGTTTATTATAAAAGAAATTGCGGTTGGGTGGAATTTATTTTGTGCAAAAATATTATTTGTGGTGAAGCTGCAGGAGCTTAAGTTCTCAGGGACAGCATTATCAAACACTACTTGAGTGGCTACAGAAAAATCGACAGAACCATACCAAAGTCAACAAAATGCTAGTGCAAAGTTCATAAATGCCAACTAATCGTTCCTGGAAAGGTGTACCATGGAGAATTTCTCCCAGTTTATTAAGGTAAGGAAAGACACCAGTAGTCTCTTAAAAGGGGTTGCATGTTGTACAAAATAATCTATAAATCTGATAAGTCAGAAAATCATACAAATCAGAAGGAACAGTATATTCTGAATAGATAACACAAAAATATAGTGGGCATAAAAAAGAATCACCACTTTACAATGTCATTGTTTTGCAGCCTGAAATGAAGACAAAGCATCCAAATGAAAGATATAATAAAATAAACAAATAAATAAACAAAAAAAAAACAGAATCACTGAGATGCATAAAGGAACAATGCTCCTAGAAAAGGCTTGTGTGTTTGTGTAACTAATCACATTCTCCATTATGCACCAATCGTATTGGCTTCCACCTGTGATCAACTGCAATCGTTTTGATTAGTTCAGCATGAAAACAGCTATTCCTGAAGCATTCAACTGCCTATAAGTGCATCTGAATGCAACCAATCTGTGGGTGGCTAAGCACTGTCAAAACGATATCAGGGATAAAGTTATGGATAAGCACAAGCCGAGATGCATACTAAAGTTTCAAAGTCTTTATCAATACATGGGAGTACTAGCACACTCCTCAAATCAAACTGGACTAAAGAGCGTTGAGGCAACTGGTCATAGAGGCCACCAAGAGGCCTATGTCAAAATCACAAGTGCTCCACAAAGGTGACTTGTAAGGCCATTGTAAGTCACATTCCATCTTGAAGATTATAAGTTAAAATCAGATGATACAAAAATTGGCCTGAACATCTGGCAGAAAATGTATACAACTCACCATCCAAAGCACACCATACCTGCTGTAAAGCATAGTGGTGGTAGTATCTTGCTGTAGGGGTGTTTCTTTGCAGCAGAGACCGGGACACTTGTCAGAATACAAGGTAAAATGGATGGAGCAAAATACTGTCACATTGTCGAGGAAAACCTGTTGACCGCTGTCAGAAAGTTGACAAAGGGAAGAAGATTCACCTTTCAACATGACAGTGACCTACAACACACAGCAAAATTGACCACAGTGGCTGAAGTGAGAAAATGGTGAATGTCCCTGGGTTGTCTGATCAGTGCCCACACCTATAACCTATAGAAAATCTGTGGGATAACAAACTGATTGCAGACCACCAGCAGTCACTGAGCTTGAACAGTTCTATAAAGATGAGAGGGCAAATATTTCACAGTCTATATGTGCCAAACTGGTAGAGAAGGACTCAAGGAAGGCTTTTTTTGGGCGGGGGGTTCTTCTGATTTGGATTCCCTCTAAATAAACCTTTCACACCTCATTTGCTTATGATTGATGAAATTACTGTCAGACCAGCATGGATTAGGGCTGATAAGTGTGAATAAGGGTATTTTCACAAATAGTCCCCTTTAAAGAACCGAACTCAATTTTCTAGAAATGGTCTAAAAGTGGACCAAAAGAAAGGGAACTCAGTTTGTTTTATGTTTACAGTGTGAGCTCATTTGAAATAGAATCGATCCTCTTTCTGGTCCACTTCAGCTCAGATGGGGCTTCAGTTATTTTTTATGTTCAGAGTTTAATTCCTCATCCAACCTGCTGCCATTGTTTCTTCATGTTCCCCATTCATTTGTTTTCTAAAAGATTAGATGGTTAAAAGCGCTATCAATTTTCTACATTTTCCACAAAGACTTACGTTACTATTTTTCAGTGGAGAGCAATAATTCTTTGTGGCAATGCAGCTTGGTGGGGGAACTTGATCTTGACAAGAATCTCTAGGTAATTAATTATATATTTATTTGTTGAACTACCTATCTATCAATCTATTTATCTATCTATGTACCATCTATATCTATCTATCTTTATTTTAGTTACTTAATTATTCATTGGATTTAAACATTTATTTATTATTATCATTTATTTATTCTTTCTGAGTTCAGTTCATTTCAGAGGGGCCTGAGTTTGTTTGTTATGTTCACATATATGCAAAAAATTCTGACGAACCAATCGGAGTTACCTTTAAAGAATGAAACCAAATGTGAAAACACCCTAAGCCTCTAGACTGACTTGCTACTGGCATAACAGATTCAGCTGAACACCCTGATGAATTCACCGCCACAACAGCACCTATACACCTCAGCTGTGATAACCTGACCCTCACTGAGACAGCCAAGAATAATTTCACAATCCTGCCTGTAATGTGGTCAGTCTGGAAACTTGATAGTTTCTTTTACCTAGATGATGCTCAGTTTTTACAGACCATGTTTCTCATATCAAGTCCTAAAGAGTCAGCTCTTTGTTCTTCAAATGGAATCACTGTGAGTGCTATTCATGTGGATCAGCAAAAAAATCAAAGCTGTGGAAGATTGAGAGAAGAGAGAAGTCTTGATGCATGTCTTCGCCCTGAGAAGAGGTGAGTCAAGTCAATCTGTGCTTGATGCTCCTAAATGTTGAGCTGTGATCCATTGTCTGATCAGTTTCTGATTATCAAGACAGTGCTGGACAATTCTTGGCTTTGTAGTTGATTGCTAGTTTTAAATCTAATGTGCTTAGCCACAGGAAGCCAGTAAAGCATTCGCAGTAATGGAGTAATATTTGAGAATTTGTGTATACTAATTACCAGAAATGCTGCAGTATTCTATAAGGGACTTGTCATCTTCAGAGGAAGGCCAGCAATGAGTGAGTTATAGTAGCCCAGTCTTGAGATGATAAGTGACCAGGAGAATGAATTGAGTACCATCAACCTAAATGTGTTTAGACTCAGGGAAAATGGAATTTCACCAAGACAACAGGTGTATAAAGAAAAGAGAATGTGGCCAAGCCCTAAATTCAGGGAACACCAGTGGCAAGTCTTTGTGGGGCTGACATTGATCGTTTCAATGGCACTGAGTAACTGAAGCGTTCAAGGTAAGACAAAATCCATTGCCATGCAGAAGCATTGATTCTGAGTTTGGTGAGTGAAATCAGGAGGATCTTATGTTTGACAGTACCAAAAGCTTCAGAAAGATCTAGGACAATTACACTTAATACAGTTTAGTTGTTTAAACTCGTCCGAGCGGGCGGGTGTTTCACCACCCAGCCTTATATTTATTGTTATGCTCCTCTGAGAGTCCGGGTGTTTCACCATCGACCATTTTGTTTCCTAGTCGTTCCACTTGCATTGGTCTCCAGCTACTCCACAACCCATCCTCCTAGTGTCCTATTTTGCCACAGTCAGACATTTGTTTGCATCTTAGAGTCTGGTGTTCCGCAGTCCAATTGTTCTGCAGTTTGGTTTTTCTGCCATTCAGGACTTCTTTGTGCCCCCACTTTAGCACTCTCTTTTGGCAGCTTCTTCAAACACATAAGGGGCTTGCTGCTGAGCCTCTGCCTGTATTCAAGCTCACCCCACCATAGAACTCACAGTGAGAAGCTGGGTGGAAAAGCATTGGCCTCTCATTGCCCTGTATTCTCTGCACTTGGGCCCATTCTATTTTGCCACCACTCACTGAGTTACACAGAGTCTAATATCAACCACAATCTGCTCCAATAATTAAAATCTTTATTAGTTGGCTTAATTAGATGCATTAGGTTAGATAAGGTGTAGAGCATGTTTGGTTTCTGTAGGGAAGTAGACTTTTAAGTAAAGGATTGGTAAACACTGCTAATTCAAGCTTTGTTCAAGCATTTTAAATATTCAAGATTTAAGACACAAACAAGCATTCAGGGGAGAATCCAACCGCCATTCAATCTGAAGGGGATGTGTCCCCTTCACATTTTATAATTATTCGTTTGGACCCCACCCCACATTTCACATAAAATAGTAGCTCACGCAGCGCTGTTGAATCTTAAATTGTATTGCGAAATTATCCATTCCACTTAATGTATAGGAGAAAACACACAACACTGGAATTTCACTCTGGGTTTGCCTTCAACTCAATACATGCAAGTGACTTTGCACACATTCAGCAACCCATAGAGCCACCCAACACCAATTACTGTTGGAAGCAGGAAAAATGGATATAAAGACCTTAGATGCTTTGACGAAAACCAAAATGTGATGGCTAAACAACTGCATCAGAGCATCTCTAAAATGGCAGGACAACCAGTGAGCAGACAAATAGATTGTGTTCACTCTGGGCTCTTAGATGCTTCTGAGAAATGTTGCTTCTGAGAAGTGAAGGCTACCCCATCTGGTCCAATCCCACATAGGAGCTACTGGAGCACAAACTGCTACAGATTGCTAAATTGATACTGGCTAGTATCAAAAACTGTCTAAGCGCACAGTGCATGACAGCCTGTTGAGTATCATACTGCCATAGTCAAAACTGTTGCAGGCCATGTGCCCTCCTTCATGGTAATAGTATTGTTTAAAGGCTAAAGTCTCCTTCAGTATGAAGCGTCCTACCATTAACTGCAATAACTCTTCAGGAATGGTTTAAGAAAAATGACAAAGTGTTTGACTCTGCCCCAGATCTCTATCCCATTGAGCATCATTGACAACCTAGCCAGAGCCATCGAAACCCCACCTTGCAACTTAAAGCACTTACAAGAATCTGCTGTTCTCATCTTGGTTCCAGTTACCATGGCACAACTTCACTGGTTGAGGTCTTGTTGAGGTCATGCATTGATGGGTCAGAGTTGATTTGGAAGCAGGGGAAGACCAACAAAATAATAAGCAGGTGGTTTTAGTGTTATGGCCAATTGAAATAAGGGAGTTAGTCTACTGCTAGACCAGAAGTAGACTAGCACGAGCCTTTTACTGTAAGAGAAAAAAAAAGTTAGCAGAATTTTTGGGTTTGCTCATCAGTTTTTGAATAAAATATATTATTTAAGTAATGCGCTAATGCATACTGAAGCTTAAGATTTCAGTTAGTAAGTGAAACATTTCCAGATCTCTAAATATAATCAGGTAAATCAAGATGAAGATATTTTGGGAATTTAACACAGTAGTATCTTTCTGATATCACAAGGCTGACTGATTGTATCTTGACATACTTACAATAATATCTTTTGAGAAATGCCAGTCTAAAATGAAGAAGTGTAGTTTGTTCAAAGCTTCCATGTTTTGGTCTGGGTTGAAATTGGGTGTTATTACAGGTTATGTCATAGTTGGTGTAACCACAAAATGTGTGGTTCTTTTTAACTATGTGTGTGTGTGTGTGTGTGTGTGTGTGTATGTGTCTGGCACTGATTGTCTTTCCAGACCTTGCTTATATCTAATGAGCTATTGTATTTTTTGGCACAATAGATCATGTAATCCCCAGACTTTTTTTGACAAGTTACCATCCGACACACAAATGCACACACACATGTGAATTTAGTACTGCATGGGTGGCTTAGACTGGCCTGAACTATAAGACTATATGCAGAATGAATTTTTTACTCTCAGCCTCATTATGAAAAGAACAGAGACAATGCAGAATATTGGGATAATAAGCTGTGGGTTTCTCCTCACAGGAGTGTATAATCCAGGCCAAGCAGTCAGCCTTTGGTTATGAGTGGAGTATATCTGTGTGTGTGTGTGTGTGTGTGTGTCTGTGTGTTTGTGTGTGAGTATGCGTGCTGTGCACTGTCCCTCGGCGTATCACAGCAGGCGGAGCTTAGTGATGCTGTTGCTGCTGCTCCAGTGTGTTTTATGTGCTTTTCAGGGTGCATTAGCATCACGTAATACACGCACCGCTCACCACTGAATTAATGATGAAATTCCCAATGTGCATGTGGGTGTGTTTATGTGTGTGTTCTTGTGTGTGTGTGTGTGTGTGTGTGTGTGTGTGTGTGTGTGTGTGTTTTTGTGTGTGTGTGTTTGTAAGAAAAAAAAAAAAAAAGCGAGAAAGAGAGAGAGAGAAAGAGAACAAGAACA
>JBBMFX010005323.1:0-13250 GCA_037832545.1 Rhabdalestes septentrionalis | reverse complement strand
ACAGCAGTTTCAGCCACAAGCTGACATATGAACAAGATGAGGCCAATTTCTGAAAAGAGGGTCACAGCTGAAAAAAACAAACATCATACACATATACATTAGAAAAAATAGAATTTTAGCATATAATTCTGTGTTCGTTTTATGAACGGTTTTATCTGAGGTAACATTTAAGCGCGTTTCTCTAAAATGCCTAAAGTTCAGGTGCACACAAGAAAAGCCATCCCTGAATGAGCCCACAGCTTCAGTTGCTTGCATCAGCTCGAGGGAGAAGGATGGATTTCGACGTAATGCAATGGACTTAAGTCGTAACTTTCGTCCATTGCAATCACAAACGCCTTTATACATTAACATCAAAGTACATTTACACAGTGCATACAACAGAGCTCAACATACACTTCCTCTCATACGCAAGCAATCTTTCTATCCTTTTTCTCTCTCTTACTTTCTCCATCCCTCTCACACACTGCATGTTTTTACGATCAGCAATAGATTTAGCTGCGTTTGCTTTGAAACGACGCCATTTTTAATCGACGCGATTATGAAGGTAAAATTCGTGTTTTTATGAAGTCTGAGGTGTGATCAGCTGATGTGAAAACACGCAGGGTGTAAACACGTGCGGGTTGTGGCACCTACCCGGGATCATCAATGCAGCTTCGGGGGCTCCCAGTCCAGTTCGCGGTCCTGCTCTTCGGTCCGGTTCCGAAAAAGTACACAGAAATCCGTCTCTGTTCGTGGGTTAGAGAGTGAAAGGTTCTGCTCCAGCAGTTCCAGTTGTGTGGCGCGATCTGAGAAGAGTCAAGTCATGTGAGCAGATGGGACGTAGGCGGAGAGGGCTCTGAGAGAAACACGTGGACAAAAGTATATGGACGCCTACGATTACACAAACCGAGACTTTGACACTGTATTCAAATACAATATATGTACAAAAGTATTGAGGAGCATGGCCATTACACAAACAGGAACTTGAATGACACTATTAAATACGCTAAATGGACAAAAGTATTGGGACGTTATGCCATCAGGGTCATGATCATTATACTAACAAGGAATTTAATTTCTTTATAATCAAATCCACATTGTGGACAAAATAATTGGCACCAACAGGGAGCAATTCAAATCCATAGACTTTTATAAGGATTTGGTCCCTTTGAAGCTATAACTGTATGCACTCTTTCTGGAAGGCTTTCCACAAGATTTTGGAGTTTTGTGATTGGTTTGCGGGCTTCAAATTCACCACCATTTGTCATGGCACAACATGGGGGAGTTTTTAGCCTTTGATGTTGCAAAATAACTTTAAAATAAACGTAAAATACTTTACACAAACCTTAAATTTTGTGTTAAAGCATTTGTTTATTGAAATTAGGCTTTATATAAAAAGACCATTTCTGAGATTAAAAGATGCTTCTAATGCACTACTCTGTTTCTTATGTATTATATTTCAGATCCAAAGTGATTGTTCCCAGGGATGCACCACCCCCTGAAACATATTTACATATATTAGTTGGAAGTATTACTGTCATGACCTCGATTTAGAGTCACTTTAAGTAAAAACTGGCACAACTCATCCCACAATACCATTTACATACAAAACTAAACTTTAAATATAATCTCCGAATTGGAAGTAAAAATGTGCGTTGAATCAGCTGTTAACTGGAAAACAAAAACAGACAACTAGATTGGGATTATTTGCATTATATGTACACATAATAAGTTCAGTAAAGATATGCAGTCGGTCTCTCAGTTTCCATCAAACTTGCCATTCTCTTTTTCGTGTTTAATTTCTGAACTCCCCTGACGTTGCACCTGTAGAGCTTTAATCTCTTACTTTAGACCAAAACAGTCCCAAAACGCAAATAACTGAGAGTTACAAACTTCTTTTACGACTAGGTGGTAGCAAGGAGACTTTCTTGGTCAAAAACCAAATTATAAAGCACAACATTAGAGATAGTAATAAGAAACATTATTTACAGTGTGTCATCATTACTGTAATCAAGGAAAAAACTATTTGTAAAAAAAAAAAAGTTAATTAATCAAGCTATCTATCCGTTCCAGGAAGCAGTTGTACAGGGATCGGACACATTTGTACTATTTTTATGCATGAATATGGCCTAGCGGTAAAGCATCAACACCTTCACCGAAGCTCTATAATGAACAAAATAGTGGATAATCTGAATCATTTCTGCTTGTCTAACTGTTCCTCATTACAGTAGCAGGTTAAGTAAATGGATTTGTGTATTTTTATAGCCATGTGTTTGTGTGAGAGGGAGGGGAAATGAAAGAGTGTATTGATAAAAAAAGAAGTATAAGTGTCACAGCGTGATTGAAGAAAAAAAAAAAGTCTTCTAAATCCAAACTATGTCAAACATAGTGTAGACAAAGAGTGAGGTGATTGGTTTTGAGTGCTGTGATACATCAGATCATGAGGGCCATTTATTTACTCCAGTCCAAAGAAAATATGGTCAGTAGGTTACATGCATTACGACGGTCCTTTTAAGTGGGAAACCACATTTATGAATAGCGTCATTCAGAGTCTGTCATTTGATTACAGGCCCAAAAACCGCAAATATTAGCACAGTATAGTGAAATATTCAGTCCAGGCCTCAGCTTACACCAAAAAATGAAACCACATGCCACAGAACACACACATGGCTGTAGAACAGTAGAAGTTTTTGAAGCAAATGGAATTTCATATAATGCATATTTTTATATATATATAAAATGTGTGTGTGTGTATGTGTGTATTAAGGGTAGAGCTGAATCTTAATACGGTATTCGGAAAATGCACAAACGATGTGTTTATATTGTGTCTATACAAATAATTTAAAAAATAATTGTATTGGTGCATTATGAATTTTACTCGAATACAAATACAAATACGAATAACTTTCCCCTTTCAAACAATACAACTACAGATACAAATAGTGGCCACTTTGCACACCCCTAGTATGTATGTACAAACACACACACACACACAAACACACACACACTGCTGTAGCAAACTCATAGATTTGGCTCACAGTTCCTGCACACTCATCCAGTCATGTCTTTATGGAGCTAGGTGATAAGAAGTGAAATCATTCTTTCCACAATCTAAGCTCTACTCTCAGCATGCAAATATTTGTAGTTTAGTGTCTTGGCGTTGATAGAGACAGTTTACGGGAAGCCACTTCCTGCTCCTATTAGTGTATCAAACAAAAGCATGTAATGTTTATAAAGCTAAACTACCTAAAAATTGATATTTTTTGTTTCCAATAAAAGTCTCAGGGAGCTGCAGCTGTGGACAATTGCCAAGGGTTTGTGAACACAAACACTGGATTATTAAATAAATACTTCAACACTCAAAATCTTCACTAGTTAGTACCAAAGTCAAAGTGAACTTTGTCATGTCTGTAAATTCTGAACTGGAATAGTAATGTGTATTTTAGTCATTTTTAACATTGTGCAAATGCTGCACTTGCAAAACTGAGTACTGTTTTATGCACATATGAAAAGTTCAGTTTTTCAAAACATTCCCTACAGCAATAAAAGGTGATTGAAGAAATCAGCACACATGTGTTCTATAACTAAACCACATCAAACACAGTGTAGTCACAAAAAAGGTGATCATTTCAAATCCTGTGGCTAATCAGAGAATGTGGGCCTTTTGTTCTTTCTAATTAAGCCAAAGAACACGTAGTCAGTAGGTTACATGCATTACAAAAGTCATTTTAAGTGGGAAACCACATTTATGAAAAGGTTTCATTAAAGGTCATTGTCATTTAGGGTCTATAATTTGATTAAAGTGCTAAAAACATTGCTATGTAAATACGAGCACGATTACATCCTGTCTTTTATTTGTTATGATACAGAGTGACGTGCAAATGAATCACTTTAGCAGATGATTCCGGGTGGTGATCAGTATACTGGTGGTGCTGAATGCTCAGTGTTTGGAACTATTTTACCTTGGCTCCTTGTATCTTTAGACACTTTGCAGCCTGTCACAGTAAAACAGAATATTTTTGCACCATCAAGGTGATTCAAAGCGAAATGTAAAGAAATGAGGCGTGTCTCAAGACCTTTGCACTTCTGTGCAGTGTGTAAAATGAACTTATTGTGTCTGAATCACACTTTTCTTGGTACTTGGTTGATATTGTCTGAATGTAGATGAGCCAGTGCAATACAATGCTATGCAGTTCTGCTTACCACCTTCACAGGTCCTCACAGGTAACTGGTACGGGTTAATAGTTGTGAGCCATAATAATCTTTTTCTTATATGGCACTCTTAAGACATTCAGTGTGTAACCCTTCACTCTCAATCTATTTGCAGACTTCCTCTTGGACACCCTGCACTCTGGTAATTCTCAGGTACTTTCCTGGTTTGAATATGAATGGAAATGTAGAAATTGCCTTTGTAAATTGAACTATGCTGAAAATCTGAACTACGGTCATTATCTATTGGTCGGCCTAAAGGTTTCACAAGTGGGAAATACCACCCAAAACACCACAAGAGAAAGAAAGAAGCTGGATTATTTGAATACAATTCTAGAGACCTAGAACAGTGTGTACATTATTGTCTATTTTATTCACAGAAACACAAAACAGCTGGTTGCATATGCAGCAACTCGGTATAGCAGACCCTTTCAACCACTCTGAGTATTCAGTTAAATGGGTCCACAAATTCCACAGATCCCACATTTTAACAATCAGTGGCCTGTAGTGATAAGGGTTGTCTTTGCTTGGTGAAAAATCAGATGATACGTCACATTAGTGAAAGCCATACAAAGACTTTATGTAAATTTATCATCATGATTATAGGGACAAAACATGCATTTTGAAAAGTGAGTTTATTATTCAACACATCAAATATCGGTGAGTAAGTTTTAGCCATTTGAAGCAAAGAAAACCTTTGTGTGTGTGTGAGTGTGTGTGTGCTTGTGTGTGTGTGTGTATGTAAAACAAATACACAGGCAGTTGTGGCAAAATCAATGGAAAAAGACAAACACCCTCTGTAGTTCACAGTCTTGTGGTTTATTTCCTGTGTAAAGAAGGTTCACATAACACACTGAATACCCTCTAAAAGATCATTACTCCGTAAAATCAGCTCCTTAGTGAGGATATTCATTCCACAAACACCTTTCTGTCTAACCTGTAGAATGTAAACTCTTTACTTTTTGTTTCCTCAAGTGCAGATGACCAGACGTTTCATATTAGAACAGCGCAAACCACACAGATAAGCATCTGGCCATGCTAAGATCTACGCCAATCAAATGTCTTTAGGGGGTTTACAAAAGATAAAGAGGCATAAAACCATACAAAGGTCCAGAAGTGTAAATCAGTACAAATAATCCATTAAAATCCCTCGTGTTTAAAGCACTGCAAACATGGCAGTATGTTCTGACCACAGTGCTGGAAAGGATTTGTGGTTTATTCAAATACAGACATAATTAAGCGAAGTGTGACACTATTTAGTCATGGTCATTAAGCCTAATTGGGCTGTGGGCACGTCATGCTCCCTTGATAATCGCAGTCCAAACTCTGCGCTGAGATCCAGCAGTGCAGGGAGAGTCCCGGGACCTTTCCTCTTCAGGGGAATACGCTTAACAAGAGCTAGAGCGCTCTGTTGGTCTTCTTGTTTTTAAATAAGGACACTCTTATTAGCATGTGAACGTCTGTACAAAAAGATAAATGTTTCTGTTAGGACACGGTTTAAGAATTCCTACAAATGTCTTGTTGTAGATGGTAAATATCGAAAGGGAAAGGCGAATAACTGAAGTATTTGTTATGATGGTATTCCTTTCAGTGTACAATAGATGAAGATAAACGGATGTAGCTGCACCGCTAATCACTGATTACAATTTTGTATAAGACTGGAACATCTACTGTGTTCACATTGGAATTGATTTAGCTGACGCTACTGATTGTTCCTTAAGTCTTAAATGGTACAGTGTTCGATTCTGACTGAGGGACCCATTGGAAATTTCGAGCAGGACAGTGGCCTCATGTTAGCAATGCACCAGGAAATTGGCTCTTCGTTCAGTAAGTGGTGAAAATGAAAATGAATATATGTTGCTAAACCCAGACTTCAGTGAATTCTCGAGCCTCACTTCTGTATAATTGCTGCTAACTAGCAAGGACAAAACACTCAGACTTATCTGCCCAAACATTAATTTGAAGCATAAAAATAGCCGTATAAATGGAACACATTAAGGTTATAGTTAAATATGGTTACGGATTTTTATTCGTAAGTATTTATGTTAGATTTGCGTTGTAGAAACTTTCAGATTTTAATACTTTTTCAGTTGTGCTTATATTAAGCACATACATACTTGTACTTAATTCTTACTTGTTTATTTTTAGTGTCTAATTCCAGATTTTATACTTAATTTAAATTGTCTTAAAATATAATTCTGCACAGTCAGTAGAAGCGGTTCAGGACACATTTCACTGCGTGTTGTACCTGCATGACTATGCATGTGACAAATAAAAATCTTGAATCTAGAATCTTGAATCTTGGTTACAATTTGAAATGGAGCGATGCTATGCTAAAAGTAATTACATAAGTTGAACTTGTAAATAGGACTGTGTTCGGGTACTTGTTCTAAGATTCCACCCATCAGAATGAAAACTAAAGCGAGGAGGTCTGGAGAACACATGCTCTGCCTTTTCTTCTGTCATTAAAAAGACTGGAGGTCATACAGAAAGTTTCTGGCTGGTGGAAAGTCATCAAGTAAACAAACATTTCCAGAGAGTTATTTCTGCCTTTCATGTGCGACGGGTTCTGCTCGGTGTGACTGGATATTCAGACAATGAGTAAGAAATAGTAGACTCTCACCTTCTCCTCCAGTACACAGCTATGGGTATGATGATAGTGGCGATGAGGACAATGACGATGATGGCGATGATATAACTTGGAACACCATGTCCAGTATTGTCATCCTTCCTCTCGCCTAAAGGTCAAAATTCACATTGGCTGTGTGTCAAATCATCATCCAGCCTCTTCTAAAGCTTTTGTTTAAGTCAGTGTGAATTTGAAGTGGTAAAATATCAGAATTCCATGCTGTGCTGTAGTTAGGGAGAGTCTCTGAACTCGCAGAGTGGAGGGAGGGGAGGTGAAGTATGATTTTGTTGTGGTACACAAGTTAAAAACGTCCACTTTTATGTCAGATTGAGGTTAAGAAAAAGCACTGGGTGGGAAAGCAGACATATTGTATGTTGGAGAGTAAACACGTCTACTATAGGAGAGGAGCCCTCTTAGAATTAATATCCAGCTGCACTTCTTATATTGCATATCCAAACTGGGGAAGCCACATGTTTCTGTACTTCATTTTGAATTAAAACACTGAGATCACTCACCTGGACCGGGGGGCTGTGTTGGATTGGAGGGCTGTGTTGGATTGGAGGGCTGTGTTGGAACGACGACTGCAATACAAAGAAAAGGTTTTACGTGGATCTATATTTCAAGAGAAAGAATAAAATAAGAAATGAGTTTAGCAACTTACTGTTACAGTCGATTGTCGCCTGTGGAGGAAGAAAATAATCTTTTGAGTCACAACATAAGCTTGAAGAACAGAATACGTGTTTACAGCCACTCCTTTAAGTGTCTCCTTGTAGTTCTATAAGGTTACACCGGCTTACTGCTGACCAGAACTTCCCCAAATGTTTGAGTAAAACAACCACAGATCAGACATCATGACTCACCTTGTCGCACGAATATTCAACATTTGTGTGCATAGTCTTGAAAGTGATGTTCCACTGTCCGTAGTCTTCCACCAGTGTCGGGGTGAAATTATCAGCGTGGGCCACCACTTCCTCCTAAATAAAACACAGAATGTTAAAGAAAATGTCTTACACTAGTACTGACTGTATTATACAGGTTATTGTATTTTATAAAATGGCTTTTTCTTCATAGAACTATAGAATTCTAACAGACACTGTACTGATCTCCACAATCCACATTAGCCTCTACTTTTATGACATGTTTTCACCTGGAAGTGTAAAGCGAGGGTTGATACAGTTTAGATTTAAAAATGTACTGAGTATTTTCTAAATTAATTAGATAGAACACCGATAATAATCTGCCTGTGTTTAGTTAGGAGCTCTAACTACATATTAATAAGGGTTGAGTGTGTTCAGAGTTTTAATACTCACATTAATCTTCCATCTGTAATCACATGTATTCCTGTGAGGCTCAATGGAGCAGAAAGTGTTTTTTTTACGCTGCCGGCAGGTACAAGTGATTCCGGCCTCTGCCACGACCGTCACACAGAGGAACAGGACTGGGGCAGAAAGAGGAAATCGGGGGTGGGTTTTAGAGAGTGAGGCAAACAGATAGATATCAAACTCCTGAATCTCCTGGAAAACCGTGCTGCAGGTCATAGACCTCAAAAGTTTTCTCATTTGTGTCGCTTCTCTTGGTTTGAAGCATAGGGAGAACTGGGAAAACCCTCTAAGAATGTTTCCGACATTTCTGCATGTACATATCAATGTGTGGGGACACACACTGGTCCTGACATGGAAGTAATGGAATACGTGGGAGAACAAAACTAATGATTTTGAACACACAGGCACACAGGGTGAATATAACTCACAGGCACGACATATATGTGCACCATAACAGTGAAACCCTCTTAAACTCTGTACTTTTCTTTGATACTGACTGTAGGAGTCGTCCAGACACAGCAGAGTCTCTTTAAAAGCCCATTGAAACCCGAGCGGATGTAAATAAACAGACAGGTGTGAGAATAGAAAGTGTAGATTACTTACAAATGGATCCTCGGACACAGTTTAGCATTCTGGAGGAGGGAGTTCTTGGTCTGGGGCGGCTGGAGAGCTCAGAGCTTCTTACACTCTGGGGAAGAGAAGCGAGAGACTGAGCCTAAGTAGCTTCTGCCTGCCTGATGACACAGTGTGTGTGTGTGTGTGTGTGTGTGACTTCACTGCCGCCTTCTGAATGAGGGTGGCTTAACTGCCACCTACAGGAAATGCAGTTCAATTTGTACGAATCTTACATTTTTGCTGTTTGCGGTTTTGGAGACTTGCAGCCCAGCACACAGACCTTAATGAGCAGTTTCCTATCATAGCAGAGCTTTTTGCATTTTATTTCTGGCAGCTCTTTATAAAAAAAAAAACCCTTCTGAACAGTACGTGTGGTGAAGAATATTGGACTTTTTTTCATCATCTGTCCAGTGGCTGCAGTGGTGATCGGTATGAAAAAACCTTATTGAGCTGAATGTGAAGAAACACTGTAGACTGGTGTGGCCAGAGCCTCTACACTATGGAACACAATGTACTTAAACTGTGCTTAATTAAAAAATACAGCACTCTGGATTAAGTGGCCAATCATTTGTGAACCGATCCGTTAATTTGACCTTAAAAGTGGATTTAATGCACAAGTGTGAAACCCCTTAATCCTAAATTTATGGAATTTATTCAGGAGGTTCTGTTATTGAAGGGGCAACTTTTAAAAAGTAAGAGTAAAGTTCAGTGCTTTTAGTCAGTCTTAATCCGTGCTATTTTCCTCTTAATTTTCCTTAATTTCCTGGAATTAGGGTCAAAATTAAGATATACCAGCAATAAAAGAGCTAAAGATGAGAAACGCTCTGGACAGTTCAACACAAGGCAGGCACACACACACACACACACACACACACACACACACACACACACACACACACTACGTAATGTAACCACATAAATTGAGAGTAATTTGGCCCCTTATAACCACATGAGAAAACACCCCATTACACAGTGTGTACAATGTGAAACTTTTCACTGTAAATAACACCTTCAGGCGGGGGGCTGCCACCAGCGAGGGGCGCCCGGCGAGCCATGTGTGTGGGGACGGTACCTTACTCTAGGGTACCTCAGAGGTAGCAGTGTTTAGATTCAAAGCCACAACCTTTCGATTGTAGGGGCAACACACTTACCATGAGGATGCCAGCTGCTTTTCAGAGACACACCAGAAGAAAGGCCTTATCCTTCACAGACGGTCTCAGTGTGTGTGGGGGTAGGGGGCGGGTGTTGCCAGATTAGTATGTAAAACTGTACTTGGGTATTGAAAAGGAATAATAAAATGTCTTTACACAGAGCTCCACTTAGCCCAGATATAGTCTAGCCCACAATTTAGACTGACCTGAATGAAGTGCAGGTATGAGTGTGTGTGTAGATGTGGGTGTGTGAGGTCGTGTGAGGTCAGGTGAGGACGGTTTCATGCTCCTCTTTGTTTTGTGGTTTGTCACATGTTTCACCGTCTCAGGTTCAATCAAAGTTTAAAAAAATCTGCACTGCAGTCAGGTTCATTCTTTCTTTTCATGTGTTTTTAGGTTCATTCTTTCTTTTCATGTGTTTTTAGGTTCATTCTTTCTTTTCATGTGTTTTTAGGTTCATTCTTTCTTTTCATGTGTTTTTAGGTTCATTCGGTCTTTTAATGTGTTTTTAGGTTCTTTTGGTCTTTTAATGTGTTTTTTGGTTCATTCTGTATTTTCATATCTTTTCAGGTTCACTTTTTTTACAGTTTTACAGTTTTTTCAAGTTTCTAGTTGAGGAGTAGATGTCACACCCATCTACTCCACTGCTAGTTATATAATATTGTCATAATATTGTATTCATTCAAACTTCGACTGCACTAAATGTTGCCTTGTCCTGTTTCATTGCTCTTGAGTTTTTCTCGCTCTCACCCTTTTGTTCTCGATGTATTTTGTTCGGTCTGCGTTTATGTAGTCGTGTGTCGTTTCCTTTTTTTTGTTTTGTGTCGCTCCATGGTCCTGGAGGAACACTATTTGGTTTCATTTTGCGCTGTGTGTGTGTATACAGCTGAAAGGACAATAGATCTACTTGACTTGGGGAGAATTTTGTTAGGCCACAGTTAAGTCTTAACAGATTTTTGCGGTGAATTTTTGCTTGGGGCCTCAACAGACCCTAGGAACACCTCTAACTGCGTACACCAGATTGATGTAACCCTGCAGATGCAACTGCAGATGCCACATGCTGTCATATAGGTTATATCATCACACTCTTATACGGTATTAATCGTACACACTAATACACCACATACAAAATGGTGCACAAACACACACACACACACACACAACTGGAATACCACAGCCAGTGATACCACTGTAACTACCTAACAACCACCTAAGATCACCCTAGTAACCATAGCAACAGTGTGGAAGTATCCTAGCAAGCACACAGCCACACCCAGCAAATATTTGCATACATTTATAACTATGTGGGTAAAAACCAAGCTGACTAAACCCTTCACCGTTTTTTTCTAATCACTCACACCCTCAGGTGTAATGGGGCAGTCCCTGCCCTCCCCCATTAATATTTCCTCAATAAGAAAGAAATTCCTACCTTGCGATCGTTTGTGGTACTGAGCTGTCAGGTAAATTCATCATGATGAAGGACCTGTCCTGTCCCACCACAAGCTTAAGAGTCCTTTTACTAAATAACTGAGAAATTCCCCAGTACATTGGGTGTGTTGGCTGTGAACGGTAGTTGGGCTGTGTGTGTGTGGGTGTGTGTTTGTCTTCTCTGTGATTTCAATGCGGTTTCAATGTAATGGGAAACTAATTGTTTGAAACAAAAGATGTTAATGTCGAGCATAAACTTAATTAACAGCTTCTAAACATTACATTCTTCCATACAGTCGAGACATGGGACTTTTTGTAATATCTCAAATACCGCAGCTCTTACTTAAAGCCTACAGTTCCAATCAATGACAATGTTTTGAGTCTCTGAAGCTAACGGAAAGACAGTCCAATGTTAAAAGGCTGGATTAGTTTCTGGGCTTGGCTACATAAGCATGAGCCAACCAAGGTCATGATAAGCAGTTCCCCCAGCCACTACTGGGCCTGTATTTAGCCCCTGTAAAATCTGATATTCTTGTTCCTCTTGGATATGGATGTTTGGGTGGCAGGCAAAAAACAGATATTTCTTATGGCCTATAAATTATTATACAAATGCACTTCTTTAAAATACGTATTTTCAACAGGGGGAAAGCTACACTAGCCATCTGCTGGAACCGTCTTCATCCTTACCACATCAGCGCCGAAATACAGGATTATGGGAAATGGAGGGAATCATCACCGACACCTTCAGACTGAGGTACAAGTGCATTCATCCTTTTACATACTTTCGCTACAGACCCAGGAGTCTCTGTACAGTCACAGCTGGAGCCGTCTAGGACTTCGGTAAAGATAGTTTGCAGTTTGCGATTCACCACTCGTTTAAGAGTTTCTTTACAGTTCGGGTTTGTTAGAAGGTTTAACACAGGTGGCATGTTGTCCTTCGTGATTTGTGACGTTATTTTCCACCCCCAATTATGCTCTGAATTCACAAATCACGAAAGACAACATACCACCTGTGTTAAACCTTCTAACAAACCCGAACTGTAAAGGCCTGTATGGGCGGTGTACTCTTATGGCCGTTTTTCGCACTCTTACTGACTTGGCAGACTCAAGCACACAAATGTAGACTTTTGACCACAAAGCAGGTGTTTAATATGTAACCACACTTCCTCAGATTCACTGATTCACTTCTGTGGAAGGAAATCCGAGAGCGCTGACATCCGACAGACTTTCTGAACTCACACTTTCTATTATCCATTGTTTATCAGTTAAAGAAATGCACTGGAGGCTCTAGGAAATAGCTTGCAGAAGGGAAATAGGAGATGAAGGTGCAGATTGAAGGTGCAGGAAAATATGTACATGGCTTCTGCTATCGTCATGGCGATTTTGGGCTCTGCATTATTTATACAACAGACTCAACCAATCAGTGTGTCGGACCAATCCCAGCTGCAGGTTTAGTTACTGGGTGCTCAGATGAATCGAGTTCTTCATGAAATCCCAAAGAATGTGTTAAATGGATAGAAGCAATTTCACACTGTTCACTCTGGTCTGAGCGGGACTGATTTTCCTTCCCGCTCCCACAAGTCCTGTTTCGACATGCTCCCGCCCGTATCTGTCATGGCAGTCCCGCAAGAGAGGCAGGGCCAAAAATACCGGACAGATTTTAAATGCTATAATATCTTGGCTAATAACTAATAGGCTGGAGAGGTGGAGATATGCACTGGAGAAAAGAGGAATGTAGATTAGTCGCAGCAAGACAGAATTCATGTGTGTGAATGAGAGGGACACAAGTGGAACAGTGAAGTTACAGGGAGTAGAAGTAAAGAAGGTAGAGGACTTAAAATACTTAGGGTCTACAGTACAAAGCAATGGAGAGACTGGAAAAGAGGTGAAGAAGCGTGTGCAGGCAGGTTGGAATGG
>JBBMFX010005275.1:0-13252 GCA_037832545.1 Rhabdalestes septentrionalis | reverse complement strand
TCCCACTTGTGGGACTAATAAAGGTTTATCTTATCTTTATCTCATCTTATAACTGTCATAATCCATCCATCCATCTTCTACCTCTATATCCCACACTCGGGGTCTAGATTATAGAAGAGTTTGAAGTCTGTATGATCTGTGTGAGTTCGCTTCAAGAGCAAAAGTTACACTACAAGAGGACAAGATGTGCAATAGACAAAAGCAGCTACAGTACAAATTTGAATGAATAAATTAATATGAAATATTTTCTGTTCAAACAGAATATATAGTAGCATCAGGACAGAAAATGTGCAGTACAACACTGAGTTGTATTTACAGTGGCAGTTGAGCTGAGAGTGAATTTTTTGATGCAGAAAAGATCAGTGTGTAGGTATATTGTGCTAAGGTAAGAAAGAAGTTATGGTTAGGAGTGTGTTTTTAGTGTGCCTGTATGCAACATGAAGAGTGTGTGAGGTCTTTCATTATGCCAGTGGTTTTGCAAATGCCTTGTGTGATTTTATGTTCGATTAGAGAAACAAAGGGAGACCCCAGTGATCCTCTCAGCTGTCCCCAAAATCCTCAGTAGCACTTGCAACCCAAAACTGAACAAGTCTCATAGCAACCTGTGATTCACCTACAGAAAATACTCTATACAGTCTACAGTCAAATGTGGTGAGGTTTGAGGAGGAAAGCTCTTCTCGTTCTTAGCAGAAATTAGTGACACTGCTGGGTGTTCTTGGCAATACAGCTAGTGCTGAGGGACCACATGGGGTTCTCCACAATGTGAACACCAAGGAACTTGGTCCTGTATAGAATCTCCACAAAGGAGCCATTCATTTTCTGCAGAGAGTTATCACATTGTGCCTCAAGTGAACAAGCATCTGTTTTGTTTTATCCACATTCAGATATAGGCTGTTGGTTCTGCATCCCTCCATTAGCCATTGCACCTCCTCTCTGTTCACCACCCATTATTCCTACTTGTCAAACTCATACCTGGTAGGACCCTGTGCTTGACATGATGGTGCTACAAATATTAGTTCTAATCCTGACTGACTGAGGAAGTCCAAGATTCAGATGCTGAGGGAGGTGTTCAGGCCCAGCAGTCCCAGCTACATCCCTCAGCATCTGTTGCTGAGGAACATAGGTTGTTGACTGAAGTCTATGGGTCTATGAACATTATTCTCACATAGATGTCCTTTTTGTCCAGGCGGGTGTGGGCCAAGTGAATGATGGTGGTGATAGCATCATCCATTCAGTAGTTGGGATGATGCACAAACATTTTAGGATTTTATTGGCCTCATCATGAACCTCTCTAAGCACTTTACAATGATTGGTATGAGTGCAATGGGACAGAAGTTGTTAAGGTTACTGATTACAGGGAAGACAGTGGAGGCTTTAAAACACATTAGAATGGTTCTGGTGCTCAGACAGATTGTTGGTATCTCTGGTCTGCTAACTGGTCTGCACATCCTCTGAGCACATGGCCAGGAATGTTGTCTGATCACCTGGGCATTGGGGGAGTGTGGTGGACTTCCTTGCTCCCATGTTGCCCTGTGCCTCAAATTGTGCATAAATGTCATATAGCACATCAGGAAGGGGGTTCTTACAAATTAACAGGAAGGGAGATTTTACCTACTAACATAACCAAGTGGGAATGTCCGGTAGTTGATGATGGCCATGTGCTGTGTGTTTCCAGTGTCCTGGAAGTGGCTGCGTATTTGTGCTTTGCTGCTCTGATGTCATAGGACAGGTCGGCTTTAGAATGGTCTTTTTCAGAATGACAAATCCACCAAGAGGCCATGATGGTCACTGTATAGTTTGATGAGTATGAAATTAAAGAAAACCATGATTTACAATATAATTTACATGTAATTTAATAAAAATATGATTTTAAAAAGAAAGTTCCCATTTGTCATATATAAACAAAACACAGCACATAATGTGAACAGCTCGAAATTGTTCTCTGCTTTTAATCCATTCACTCAAGTGAAGCAACAGGCAGCTAGTAATGGAGCAGTGTTTCTGGCGATGGTTCCTTGTTCAAGGGTACCCCAGTGGTGTCACTAGCAGTCAATATACAAAGTAGCTTTAATTTAATTGATGAATAAAATGTTGCACAAACATTAGATTAAAAAAGAATTCAGCACACATAAGGTGAGAATGGGTGTACATAAGGAGGTGCTTGAGGCTTTGCTTTGTTACTGTATTGAAATGAACCATGCTGTTTCGAAGATGCAGTTTAACCTGGCTAGTTCTCTTCTATATGCTTCAAATGTTACAGCCACTAAAATCATAAATGATATAACAATGATAATATTTAACATTTTTTAACTTGTACTCAAAACTCTGTGAATGACAAACTTCTATGAAGAAAGAAATTACTTGAAGTGTAAATTTGTCACGTGTGAACACACGACAGCACACAGCGAAGAGCATGAAATTCTTTCTCTCCATTTAACCCATTCACCAAAAAAAGCAGTAGGCAGTCAGAAACACAGAGCCCAGGGTGTAATGTGTGGGAATGGTACCTTGCTAAAAGGCATTAGCAGTCTTGGGACTCAAACCCACAGCCTTCTGATCACAGGGGTAATTGCCTAACCACTATGCCTACTTTTTGCATTTCTGTATCTAGCTGTATGTAACTGGATGGATACTTAATTCACCCTTCTATTGGAAGGAATTCAGACACTAAATGTCTTCAGTAAACAGGTAGGCTACAGTGGGGGTCTTTTTTTAAAGTTGACTAATTTGTCCTAATTAGCCCAGACCTTTTAGCAAACTGTTCTAAATTAGGCTGCAATAGGTCAGCTCACATGAATCAACTGGACTAAAAAGATTTTGGAGCAACAGTACATGAAGTCCATCAGCATAAGTCCATACAGAAATTACCATTACCACAAGAGCTACTGAGTTTACTTTACACTTAAACCAGGTGAAACATGTAGAAGTGTTTCGTTTAACTTATTAACCTGGAAATACTTTTATGTAATTTAGTTTATTTATTTAGTTAAAAACTAAATTAGCAAACTGACAAGACTTGTCCTTCCCTGACAGCTTTATAGTTAGACTTTCCTCTGTAAATTCTGGCAATAAAATCCACTGGCTTTGAGTTACTCTGGCACTCTTAGATTTATGTGGACGTGATAATCATTTTTATTTTGTAATATGAGTGCATCAGCTCTCCTTGAGTGCTTTATGAAAGAGAAGAACTCCTGGGGGAGTCAGAGATTTATGAGCATGTTATGACTGTCTGTGTTGTCTGTCACATAGATGTCAGACTAGTATAAACTGTACTCTGAGCATTATTCCTTCTGAACTTTTAACAATTGTAATTAAACAGAGATAAAACAACCCAAAAATTGCATTATTCTTAATTCTTCAAAGTATTTTCTTTGGATATAAGGCAGCATTGCCGTACATTAGCTTGTGTGCTTTTTTTCACTTGGCCTGCATAGATTGCTGCGCTTATAGTCATAATGTTTACTTAAAATGATAAGTGATGATGTTTTGCCAGCAAGCCACTAGGCCACTTCAGCATCAGCTCAGATAGCAGCAAAACACCTCATAGCTCACTACTACTCCCAGTACTGTAGCAGCAGGAGAGAGGACTAGTCTGCACATTGAAGGGTGTCTGCAGGTGTGTATGTGTGTGTGTGTGTGTGTGTGTGTGTGTACACACGAACAGGAGCTATCTGATTCTATCTCCTGCCTATGTGGACACAGTGGGTTCACAGGCAGGTCCTGACAGGGCAGGTAAACATTGCTGCTCTCCTCCCCCTCCTCCTTCTCATTACCTCAGTGATGTACTACATAGCACTTGCTACTTTGACCTACAAATATGTATGTATACATTGCTTGCAATTTCGCAATATAAAAATATGCACAATCATTTTTTATTTATGAATTTTAAATAACATTTCATGACTATGCTATGATAAATGACATGTATAACATACATGTGCCAAATAATTCATCTGCTTGTGGTAATGTAGAGTTATGTACAATATACTATGTACAATTGTATACAATATAAAATAGTCAACAATGTACACTAATGTATTTTTATGTAGTTTAATAACTGGTTCGTTTTAATATATTATTAACATTTTGTGAATGGTTTAAATTGAGTGTGCTAATGGTTATTATTTAGACATAAATAAATGTTTTAATAATATAGGTAGTTAGAACAAATAAATCAAAAGGGCCCCTGTGACTTGTTATAACTTATAACATCAGCAACAAGGCTGATTGTAGAATGTTGACTAATGGAGAAGAAAGAAGTTTGTTTCAATAAATAGGTTATGTTTGAACTGATTTCACTGGTTAATTTCCTTTTTTGCAGGCACAGATGTAGCGAAATCTCACTGATCAGGAGAGCCACACACGATGGTAGCACATTCATTTGCAGACAAACTTGCATGTCTGTTCAGTGCTTCTACACTGTCAGTTTACACTTCTCTGGCACTAAGCCAGGGTTCAGTTAAACTCATGCAAGACAACGCGCTCCAGCTATTCTAAACTAATTATAAAGACTAATGGACTCTTATCTGGCCACAGCTGGAGGTTTGGAGAGCGAGAACAAAGTTTTTTCTCTGAGAGCTGGAGGAAGGTTAATGGCCATCCCCATAACGTTGGGTTAACGTTGACTGAGCAAGAGAACAATTGAGTAGAGAAGCCCCCAAAGTGTGTGTGCCTCATTTCTGATTGGTTAATAGCACTCAGGAGTTTAAAAAAACATTAATCCCTAGCAGAATATACATATATATCTCTCTGTCAAACTATGATTTCATTCACACAGTTGAATGTAAACATGTCTGGCCAGGAACTGAATGACTTTGGTGATTTATTGGATTTCTGATGTGGGGATATGTTGAAGAGAGGCTACTTTGCAGCCACAAACGTCTCCAGATAAGATGCTCCTTTGAGGGTTTATGAGTGTGTAATTATTAATATTGTCGTAATTATTAATATTGTTGTAATTATCATTGTTGTTGTAATATTATTGGTGTTGTAATATTATTGGTGTTGCAATTATTATTATTACTATTATTATTATTTGTAATTGCACATTTAAGTATTTACAAAAATATTACAGGCATATACATGGCAAATGCATAGTTTTTAATAAAATAGACAATATTACAATACTAGTTTGTAAAAAAAATATTCTATAAAATCATAGTTTAACACCGGGGATAGTCTGGTTAAAATAGAAAACAAAAATAAAAATATCTTGAATTCTCACTCCCTTAGCACTCACACCTCCTTTCTATGTATGTGTGTGTGTGTCTTTCTTCTCCTTTCTTCAACAGTTATTTACACCCAAGGTCACAGCAGCTGCTAGAGAAATTTAGGGAGTGTACACGTGTGTGTAAGAGAGTTTGAGTGAGAGACAGAGAGAGAGAGAGAGAGAGAGAGAGAAAGAGAGAGAAAGAGAGAGAGAGAGAGAGAGAAAGAGAGACTTGGGAAGTGAGGGAGGAAAAGAGACAGAGAGAGTGATGGAGAGAATAAGGCAGAGAGATGAAGAGTGAGAAGGAGAAAGTAAGAGAAAGGAGAAAAAAGAAGACAGAGAAGAAGGATGTGTAAGGCTGGGAGACATAACTCCCTTCTCACTGCTTGTATCTCAAGGCCATGTTTCTCTTCCTCCTCCCTCATCCTCCTCACGCCTTGGACAGGTCATACAGCTAGGGAGGGTGTGGGTGGGGATTAGTGCATTCTGCTATGAATTCTGAGTCTCTTAGAATAGCTCAGAATTGTCTACAGTCCCTACAGACATAAAATAGTGATATTTATTAACATACTCACAGAATTATCATTTATAGCTGTAATTTCAATGTGTAGTGTATGATACTTAGTTGTGAAACATGCCCAATAGGTTCATTAGACTTACAGTGATCTTTAATGTTGTATTATTACAGTAAAATTACTTAGGAAAAAAATCTTATACAAAAATTCTGTAAAATTCAGTTATTTGAAAGCCAATTTGTGTAAATTTTATTTACCTTTTTTATATCCTTTGAAAATGTGTTTTTGCAGCAGCGTTGCTTTTTCATGTCTTATTTACATTAATCCAAAGAACCTGTTATTTAAAAAAATGTCTGATAACTATAGAGCCATTTACAAAAATAGTTTTGACTATTTTTTCATTAAATTTGTTTAGAGAGTGGCTTGACCTGAAAAGGTACATTAGAGAGAAACCTGGACGTGATCGGTCAGAGGGGGCCTTTGGAGATGTCTATTGAATCACTAAGAAGTTAGAAATCAGTGGCAGGGCTGACAATGAAGTAGCAGCATGCTAAGTCTCTGTTTCAGAATAATTCTTAAATTAGTATGGGGTAAAGTGGGAGGGGGAATATGGGACTTTTGCACCTGCTTAAACCAGTGTGAGTGCCCATTGCCATCTGACACCTGTTGCACACAGATTCTCACACAAAAGCTCACATGCCCAAATGACGATTGCCAGGAAGCCTAAGTATCCCCTTAACCCGCTGTCACCCTGTTCACACTGAACATATTGCAGAAATGTTTTGCTTTCTAGGAAAAACAATTGCTTTCACACAACACATCAAAGATTTACAGCCTATTTTACAGTTCATAAAAGTCCTACTTTAATGTTATTTTAAATTATTTTGCAGTATAATACTTTCTTTATAATGCAATGCAATAGATATATGAATCATCTGGCAAAGTAGGTTGTTAAGCGTTAAGATAACAGCTGTTAGTTCAAGAAAGTTTCCTTGACTTGATTTGCCAATACTAGGGCCAACTGCTGGCAACTTTTTCATCTACAGTGCCTTAGCGGTGACCTCATTTGTTCAGAATTTTGATGGAAGAGATATGTTCTATAGCCATGTTCATTACATGTGTCTTCACAGACTCTTGTTAAAAATCATGAGACAACTTTCACAAGAATAACTTGTCTTATACACCGTTTCAGAGAGTGTGAAGATATATATGCATTCTAGATTTTTGTAATGTATGGTGCTGTTATTATTTTAAAAATCTTCTTGTTGTGTTAACAGTTGTTTGGGCACATGTTTTTTTCCAGTTAGGGCTCTGAAAGCAATGCGATTTTTGCATGGATAATAACTTACACAACATCAGTTTACAATGACTGTCACCTGGGATTAAGTACCATTGGTCAGCAGCTCAATTTAACTGGCCAGCACTTTGTATTCTCTGTAACTGGAATTTATTCCTCCTTTTCAAGAACAGACTACCAAATCAGTGCATAGTTTATCAGGCAAAGAATAACAAAAGATGTTTGCATTCATGCTCACAGACAGTTGTATTTTAGATAAGAGTTTTTTTATTCTAACATTAAATATACGACTAATAAGTATATGACTAAAACAAACTTGCATATTTGTGTAATTAATATTTGCAGAGGTCCCCAATATGGCACAGTAGGTAGCACTGTTGCCTCACGCTTCTGGGGTTGTGTGTGGAATTTGCATGTTCTCCTTGTGGTGGTGTGGGTTACCTCCAAGATTTCTGGTTTCTCCCATTGTCCAAAGATTGCATTCCAGGTGAATTGGGGATTCTTAATTGAATGCAGGTGTGTTAGTGGTGTGTGTGCACCTTGCACAAGGCTGATGCCCCACCCTGGTTGAAATTATTCTTTTTCCAGTGATAAGGTCTGTTTAAATGATGCATTACAGTATAAACATGACAATCACCACAATCACATACTTTTAAAAATCTCAGAAAAATTTACATAAAAATATATGCAAGGCAATACAGAATGACACAATCATAACTTAAGAGAAACAGTAGTGCTGCTGGTGATAATGTAAATGTTTTTAAATATAGCAGTTGGCTTTTTGGTAGATCTATCAATGTCAGTGATTCCTGTTACACAAGTATCTTAATGTGGGCTAGAGTTTATAAATTATTCAGTAACTACTACAGCTTATAAATATTTATGTAATGGAAATATAGGAAGTATCCAGAAGAGTCCATATATAATGTTTAAGTGGTTGACAACATAGCGATTGACCTATCATGTTAGAAAATGTATTTTGGTATATATATATATACTTTGGGTTGTATGTACAAGGGTCTTCTGGTTTTGATTCTATGTATCCTTTTTGGGTTCTGTGTGTGCTGTTCTGTATATAATTCAGTTTTGAGGTTCTTTGGGAGCACTGTTTTGCTGTTTGGGCCATGTTCCCACAGTCCGGCTGTGTGGTGGCACTATCAGGGTCCGTCTCCAGCATTCCGCCCAGGAGCCCTGACGTCAGGCATGGTTGATAAGGGGGTCCGGCAGAGCTGGGGGTGCAAGGGGGTTAGACTAACAGAAACAGCCCTCGATAAGGCGTCAGACTGATAAGAGGACAGCCTGCGGAGGCCTATTGTTCCAGTAGATCCTCCAACAGTCCATCTTCCCTCTCTTGACTGTGTGTAGGAATTCAGCTCTGAAATTAACACGTTATTTTCTATCAAATGAAACTAGTTTACTATATTTACATACTAACTTTGGTATGTGTTTTGTGTGTGTGTGTGTGTGTGTGTGTGTAGTGCATTCATTCATCAGGTGTCCTTATCCTTTTTGACAACAGGAATATTCCTTCAGTTATCAGGGTTGTATGCTGTATGACCTGGTGTATTGAGGCACTCCTTTTTGCTATTATTTCCTGTCATTGTGAATGTGTGTGTGTATTTGTGTGTGTTTGTGTGTGTGAGTGTGTATGGCCTTTATGCTGGGTTTTTGGTATAATGCAGTAATAAGAGAATGAGATAGACAGTTATATTTAAGCAGTGTCATCTACAACACTAACATCAGAAATACACTCAGAAAATGCATAAAAACCCCATGATGCCACCAAATAAGCTTTGTGTGCAATATCCATATATTGACAGTGTTTGACAAGTTTTATAAACTTGCAATGGTTGTTTAAAATAATTATTACATGTGATGTGATGCTACATTCGAAAATCCCCCGTTACTCAGTAAAAAATTTAATGCGGGAAATTAACAATCGGCCTGAAGGAAAAGGACATTGTATAGGCGGCTCTAAGAGTCAATGCTTTGTAGTGAATCGGAAGACTTGACTCCCATCAAGTGAAAGCCGCTCCCCACTTTGTTTACTTTCGCTACTCATCTTTCTTTCTCTCTTTGTGTTGTTTATTTTATTAACCATTATAGTCACACATGAACACACGACAGCACAATGTGAACAATGTGAAATTCTTTCGCTGCATTTAACCCACTCACCAAGTGAAGCAGTGGGCGCCCGGGGGCAGAGTGTGGATGTGACGGTACCTTGCCTTTGCTCAAGGGTACCTCAGCGGTGACACCATTAGCTGGGATTCTAACCCCAATCCTCTGATTGCAGGGCCAACACCCTAACCGTTAGGCCATCCAGCTGCAGTTTGGATTGGCAGTATGGCAGCTTTGTGTCCAATCTCATGTGAGGACATAAGATAAAACCAATATGTGAAATCAAAGAGGGCAACTGATGCAACAGTCAGAGGAATGTCTGTCTGTTCCCTCAGTCAGTGTGTGAGACAGCAGACAGTGCTGAGGAGGAGAGTGTGGGGGCATCGCAAAAACAAGTAATTATGACTGACACCCATAAACGAAGCAGCATCTGGTTGCAGTTTAAGTATATTGGAAATAGCAGAGCAAAATGCCTTCACTGTAAAATGAATATAACAGAAAGAGCATGTTCCTCCACAAACTTGCTCAGAGACATCAGAACTTTCTATCTCACAGGGCAGTTGGACATGATGCTTGGTTACTAAGTTTTGTTCTGTTTCTTTTCTGTGGATTTGTTTGCAAGATTAAATTAAAAGTTGGATAAAAATATTAAAAGTAGGAATGGCTGTTTTGTAACAGAAAAAATAAACAAACTAAAACACTAAATGCAAATGGGTTAATCAACACACAAAGCATTCATATTTGCTAGGTTGCCCCTCGTTGTCCATTTTTCGTTGTCCAGTAATTGAAAGTAACTAAGTAATTTTTACTCAAATCAAATTTTTAATTACGTAGTTTTTTCTTTTTACTCGAATAGATATTTTGATGGGTACTTTTTTTACCTGAAGAAAAATTAGGCAAAATAAAGAAACTTTTACTTAATTACAATGTTTCAGTTCTTTTCCATGGGTACTGGGTGTTACAATCAATACTCAGAGAACAGACAAGGACAGATTGGAAGTTGTTGAAAGCAGTTTCTCAAAATTTTACAGGATAGGTTTCATGTAGATGTAAAAACAAACAAAAAAAACTAACTGAAAAGGAGAATTCCATTTCACTTTTGGCAAAAATAATCATTTTGATGTGCATCAATGAACTCAAGGATTGTTAAGATATTTCCTTTCATTACTCTTGTAAGCACAATCCTGTCTTTTTTATCGTGGCAGTAAATTCGAAAAAAGCTGACTATATCTGTTACTCCAATATGTCCATTTTAAATCCCTCTGGTTGGACAACACATTAATTAGTATCTTGAGACAGGCACTCATTACACTGGCACAATTGTAAAAATGTAAAAAAGTTGTCAAATATTTTTCTTCTCATTTACTTTTCTACTAAAAATGTACATGGGTTCATGAATTAAATACATGATGTGACCTCTTAGGCCCAAGTTCACTTATCATGGCATGTGCTATAATCTCTAATCAGTGCAATATGTGTGCAGTTTGTAAAGTATACAACAGCCAAACAATTTCCCAGGTATCTACTGAAACAAAGCATTATGTAATATGCTTTACACACCATGGGTAAACCCCTGTTACCGCTGTATCATGTGTGTTATTGAGGTAAAGTGAAAAGGCAGCTGTAGTGGTGGACTGGCCATCGGAGAGACTGGCGTTATCAGTGGCTCAGTGGGCTGCTGGCCCAGTGTTTGCTTGGCCGCTGGACTTTGGCCTGCTCTTATCTCAGGGTGAGGTCCTGGGACCCAGCCACCAGCCACCAGAACCCCCACCCCCATCTCTCCATCTATTCCTCTTTCTGTCTCTCTCTACCTCTGCCACCATGGCTATAAATAAATATTGTGGATATAGAACACTAAGAACACAAAGCACAGAAGAGAGCAACTCCTGCTTGTGACCTCCCTAAATACACCCATCCAGTCATGAAACAGGACAAGGGCAGTCAGTTGTCTCAGGTGTTCTATCACTGATGTAATGTAACGGTACAATACTGCATTAGCTAGCGTCTGACTAGAGACATAGAATTGGAACATTAAGACTTGCCCTTTGCATAAAGTGCAGAGTATGAGTTGCTTCAATTGAGATTCCCCACTGAAAGGAAGCAGTCAAATTTTGTCTAGCCATCCTCACCAAACATAAAAAAACAGGCAAACAAATAAGCTACTCCACAAAACCACACATTTTTTTCTAACACAAAAAGGCCATGGCACGACACTCCAAATAATAAAGAAAATGTCATGCAATGCACTATATATATAATATATTCTTTTTGGCTAATGTAAATACACTAATTATTTGAGTACCTGTTTTTTCCTAGACTATGACAAGTAGATAACCTATTCTAGTGATATTTCACACAAGTTTAATGAACAGGTCAGAGGCCTCTTTGTAAAGCCCAATTACAGAAGTGATTAAACGCAGTCCTCACAGGTCAGCTATAGCACAAGCATGGCTCTGCATATAGACATACATGCAGGGCATCCACTTGGCCTGATTCAAGTATAATTGATTTGCCAAGATAATGTCATGTTCAGATAAGCTTAGAGAATGTGCTTGTGAGAGATGCCCAAATCTCTGCAGTACACAAAGCCAATTGATCAGGCTTTGTTTCGTCACACACATACACACACAGATCTGTAGAAGACTGGAGTGCAGTGAGGTGGAGAAATTAAAAGTTAACAGGCCTGGTGAATGCAAGAGAATGTTCAAGCTCTTTCAGAAATTAAAATGCTTTTGGGCTGTGTTTGGCAGGTTTTATGGTGTTTTTTTTTGAAGGCCTATAAATATTAAAATGGCACAATTTTGGGGTGTGTTCACTTATTATTTTGTTCATGTAATATGGCTGAATTTGCTTTTATTTTGCATGCCACTGTATAGCCTAACAGTTTTGAGCAATTTGATAATTTGTAATGTTTTTGTTATTGTTCTGATTCATCTTTGCCATTTTCCATGCTCACATGTTTGACCCTATTAAATAAATGTTGAATCCAATTACAAAACATAAATTCAGGGAGACCAGGGTGAATATTTTGACATTTTCCATTAATTGGTTTGGAGCCAGTGGTTTGGCTGACCTATTCTATGAGGGCCAACGTGGTTGGCAGGAGCCAATGACCCTTTTACAGTGCATGTATCGGCCAAGGCATGCAAGTGACATGCACTGGTCTAAAAGAGATATGAGAATGAATACAGTGCATAAACATAGTGCTGATGTACATACAGATATAAACTCTCCTGCACTTTCCTCTTCACTTGAACACTCTGAATACTTTCTTCCCTTATTGTTGAAAAATACATCAGCTCTATCATTCCTCCTCCTCCTTTCATCTGCCCTTTCTATTCCTTCAGCCAGCAATTCATTCATACAAACACTGACAGTATTCTGGCTCTCGGGTATTATGCAGGCACGTTTCAGAGGAGTTTTACCAAAGTCCTTTTTCAGTCCACTGATTTTGATGCACTGTTGATGCTTTCACACACATTCACACACACATTCAGTTCTCATTTCAAACCAGTTAATTTGACTGTGTGTGCACTAGGCCAATTCCTCCAGAGAAAAAAATGTGTGTCATTGATTAGCCACAAGATATGTCTGTATCCAAATCCAAACCAACCCTCCTGTTCGTAACAAACGTAACACATTTAGCATATTGTTGCTGCCATTACCAAGGTTTTCTGCTGTAGCTATCAATCTGTCTTTTCAGTTTTTCTAAGCTTATCCCTCCAAGCCCCAAGACCACTAAATGTACAGTACATTCAGGATTATCAGGAGCTAAGTTACACATTAATAGTTTAACATTTCCAGAGGGATTATGCTGTGCTATTTCCCCTAATGTCATGGGACAGTCAAGTAATTAGAAAATATAAGCACTCATAATACTTTAATTTTAATTTTAATACTTATTGTGTGTTTTACCGTAATCAACTTTAAAAAAAACTTTGTTAAAACTATATTTATATATGTGAATGACAGACCCAGTCTGGTTCAAAAGGATTCACACAAAATTTTAGCAATGATAGACAGCCTTCGGACTTCAACTACGCACCAGCAAGGTGGAGCTAGTTTGTAGGGTGTTATGAAACCTTTTACCACTTTCTTGGCAGGGAAAGG
>JBBMFX010005248.1:0-13253 GCA_037832545.1 Rhabdalestes septentrionalis | reverse complement strand
CATATATTCCTTCTCGCCTACTTCGTTCTTCAAGTGAGCAGCTACTTACTGTTCCTAGATCCCGCCTTGCATCTATGCGATCTATATCCACACTGCACGAGTTTAAGACTAAGCTCAAAACCCATCTGTTCAACCAATACTATCATTCGTTACTGGTTTGATCTTAATTAAATACGGTTAAATGTCGTCTCTGTGCCTGTGGTATTTGTATTTTGTATGTTTGTATCTAATTTGTGGCTTGCAACTGCGACCACATGTTTCGGACTCGCAAATGTGTTTCCGCACACCTATGTATGTACTGTTTACATTGTCTTTTATTGTTCAGCGTCCTTGAGCTTGGGAAAGGCGCTATACAAATTAAACTTATTATTATTATTATTATTATGATTTTACATTTTAAGGATAATTTACCTGACTTTACTACTATCTTTTAGAACAATGAAAACAGCTCTCACTGTAAGATTACATTCTTGATATTTCTATCATGGACTCTTTCCCAACACTTAATTTCCTTTTCATTACAACTTGAATATTTACTTTAGGTTCATACATTTTGTCAATGAAAAGGCTTGCTTTGAAGGTACTATGAGGGTGAGTATTAAAGTAAAGGCATTAAGAGATTGTAGTGATGATAACTGAGAGCTAGTGTATAGTTATGCGATCTGTGGTTTCATTTGCTGAGGTGTGCATCAGGCCACAGGTTTAGTGCTGACACAACACTTTGAAATAGGCCATTCCATATCACAGCACATTAGTTATGCACATACATATATTTTCACTGTGACGGTAGCATTTGCAATGCAGTTATGAGGATCATTTTATGCCTCCGTTTTATTTGTTTTTGGTTAGCAAAAAGAGAGAGAGCAATGTGCATTTAAATGAAGAGTTGGCAGGTCATTTATTTTATTTGTGTTTATCTGCAGTGCCTTGTAAAGGACTGAGAGCAGTCCAAGTGTGGAGTGAAGCATGGCCTTGTTATACTGGTACTTATTTACATGAATTTTTTATGCTGTATGAATGCAGCAGAAAGATTTATATTGATAAACAGAGAATTTAGAAAAATGTATCTTTTACATATAATAACCAAGGATTAAAAAAAAAAACATGCAAATATTTCTGGTTTATGCTGTGATAACTAAGTTTGCCATCTCACTAAAGGCAATACATGACTTTTGAATTACATTTACAAAAAAATATAATTAGTATTTCAGTCCAGACTTTCTGATGATCTACCTTGAGTTATATAGGTTAAATGTTTTTCCAAATTGAACTGTCCCTTTTCTAATGGATATGTCCCACAGAACCCCTAGCATAAATGAAGATTTTAATTGGCTCTGCCACTAAGTAAGTAGCTCATTAACTCACTCATATTTATCAAGATTTCTCTATAAGAGGAAATTAGTCTTCAGTGCTGTATAAGAGTAATGCATCTTATTGATACTTTGTGCCCTTTTTCTAAAATAAAGAGAAGAAATTCAAACTAAAAGCTGCAGAGCATTGCTAAAATGGCAGTGATTGCAACTAACAAAGTTTAAGAAAGACACATTGCTTCAGCAGCCATAAAGCCTAAATGATTGAAATGGAAGATCATCAGACTTCAAATGAAATAAATATATTGAGTTGGACCTCTTGATAAGAAATTAATTGGGCTGAATGGCTTCACCACTGTCTAATCAATAATGGCCACCACTGTCTAATAATTTTAATGAGAATATAAATCGGTTCCTGAAATCAACCACAGATATAAATGAATGTCACTGTATCTCATATCAGTGCCATAGAAAACAATTAATAACATCTAAGCATTTTTCAAAGCATTGTTGACATAATATTTTCAATTAAAAGATACTTTACTGCTGTACAAACTAACACGTTAAATCCTACAACAGCATTACTATACAATTCTGATAAAAATAGCAAAACTCTGCTGACCCAGCTTTACATACATTTGATGATATGATATGATGAATGATAAAGTAGCTCAGCAGCAAAAGCATAAGAGGAATTTAATCAGGAATTTAATTTGCGTTTAATATTAATAAATGTACCTGTCCTATCCAGCTGAAATCTTCCTGGGAGATATGAGGGATGCAGTTGTAGAACAGTGGTTTGGGTGGACTAAACCACATTTATGCAAAAAGTGTCCCACTAGAACAGAATTCATGGTGGTTCTATTATTCTGAGCTAATGTGCAAACACATCTATGAATTCAATATAAAAGAGTGCAGAGAACACCAATGAGGCATATGCTTTAGATGACAGTTTAAAATTCATAATTTAAATGAATTTTTGCTTTTCATGACAAGGACTAATGCTAATTTAAGAAATCAAGTTGGTGTAAGTTGAAAAGTATTCATATATATTAATTTTATATAATTTTGGGGGTGCAAACAGGAGGTGGCCATTTTTGGCCACGAGGATGCTGAGAGTGAGTTTTATGAACTTTGCTTTCCCTGCAAAAATTGAACAGTGCATAATAAACCATTAGGATTAGGAGATCTAAGTGGCATTTAAAGGGTTACAATTCTTAATTTAAATGAATTTTTGCTTTTCATAACAAGGACTGGTGCTATTTTAAGAAATCAAGTTGGTGAAAGCTGAAAAATATTTTAATATATATTAATTTTATAACATTTTGGGAGTGTAAACAGGAGGTGGCCATTTTTGACCACGAGGACGCAGAGTGTGAGTTTTATGAACTTTGGTTTCCATGCAAAAAATAAACAATGTATAATTAGTGTTGTTGTTAATCAGTTCCATATCTCAGACTGTACTATTAGTAACACATGAAAATCTAGTAGCATTGAGAATATAGTATATTAACTCTTTTGAGGTTGTTTTCTAACAAGTGCATAGTGCAAACAAACTGGTATTTGAAGGATTCAAAAATAAATAAGAATGTACATTTTATACTTATGACAAGTACTGATGTTAATTAAACACTTTATGCAGTAAAAATAGCAAAAAAGTTGCATAAATATAATAAAAATCACAGACTTAATCTGTTGGTGGCCATTTTTGGCCACGAGGACGCTGAAATTGTAGCAAAAACGAGGACAGCCAGAGGGTTAAATAAATGATATAAAGATGGTGGCATGCTCAGCTTGCAGCCATCTCTCAAGGTCCAACATTTTGGTGCAAAACTGGGTTGTTCTACAGTCTCCACACAACATGTGCATCTGAACAGCTTGTAAGCATGTGTACAACAACCAGACCCTGCTCCAGATAAGAGAAAAGCTTGTGGCTTACCTCCATGATGAGCTGCTGAAACTCTAAGATCTCGGCTTTCTACGTAGACCGGGCCCTCAGATCACGGTGTACCCTGATGCCAATGGCCAAGGCAAGGAGACATCACATGCGATGCACAAGGAAGCAGAAGCGTGGTGCTAGGCTAAAAGCTAATGCTAGATGGCCAGAAATCTCATTCATCTTCCTCACTAATGTTCACTCCCTAGCCACAAAGTTAGAGGAGGGGGGTTTGTGTTTACATCAACTTGGACTCTCTGCTGCTGGATATTTTGGCAGTTAGATGTAGGCCATTTTATCTACTGAGGAAATTCACCATCATACTCATAGTTGCAGTGTACATCCTACACAGTGCTAATGCTAACAAAGTCCTAGCCAAACATTACAGAGCCATCAGTGAGCTCCAAAACACAAACCTTGATAGACTGTTCATAGGTAGTGGTGATTTTAATCATGCAAATCCCAAAGCAGTCCTTCCCATATTCTACCAATATATGGATTTTTCCCACTAGGGGTGCAAACACAGTGGATTGTGCTTACACAAACATCCCTGGCAAAGATTTTCCATTAACATGTTCATCATGTGCATCTAAGCCTGCACTCACCAGACATGCCAAGCCCATCAAGAAGCAGACAAATATCTGCCCCCCAGACTGCTGGATTATCCCTGCTTTTCAGGACTATTTTTAGCACACTGACTGGGACATGTTCAGGTAAGCTGCAACCTACAGCAGCTATAAAAACCTGGAAGAGTACACAATATCCGTCACTAACTATATAAGTATGTGCATCCATGATGTCACAGTCTCCAACAACAACACCACACACCCCAGCCAGAAGCTTTGGATGACTACAGAAGTGTACACACTGCTGAGAACCCGAGACACTGCCTTCAAATCAGGTGACAATGCTGACATTAGAACATCAAGGGCCAACCTGTCCAGGGCCATCAGAGTAGCAAAGCGTGCCCATGCCCAGAAAATCCACAGCCACTTCAAGGACACTGGGAATGTATGGTGAATGTGGCTGGACATCCAGGCCATCACCAACTACAGGGCATCTTCACCTGCCTATAGTAGTGTAGTGAACAACTTCTATGCATAGTTTGAAGTCCAATCCCCCTTCAAACAGGAATGATGAGGCAGCATACAGAGAGGATGTGCAACGGCTGATGGCCAGGTGCAGATTCAACAACCTTTAACTAAAGGTGGAGAAAAAAAATCGTAGTTGACTTCAGGGGGGCACAACATGATCATTCCCCACTCAGAATGGGCAGCTCCTCAGTGGAGACTGTCCAGAGCCCCAAGTTCCTTGGTTTTTACTTCACAGAAAAACTCACCTGGACCCTCTAAACGAGCTCCATCACCAAGAATGCGCAGCAGCATCTCTAATTCCTGCGGAAAATGAGGACAGAGCACCTTCCACACCCAATCCTCACCATGTTCTACAGAGGGACTATAGAGATCATTCTCTGTAGCAGCATCACAGCCTGGTACAGGAATTTTAATATTTCCAACCGCAAGATCCTGTGTTGTAAACATAGCTGAGAAGATTATCAGAGTCTCTCTCCCCTCTGTCACAGACATTTACAACACTGCATCTGCAAAGCCACCTGCATTGTGGATGACCCCACTCACCCCTCACATCCCTCTTTTCCCTCCTCCCATCTGGAAAAATGGTTCTGTAACATACAGGCCTCCACTACCAGCATGGGGAACAGTTTCATCCCTCAATCCATCAGACACCTCAACCAGAACTGAAGCATAAATCACATACACACACCCAAACCCACACACACACCACTTACATTCCTCCTCCCTCCCTCACTCTACCCTGTACACCCTTTAATTACCTGTCAAAACACTTTTTGTGCTGTAAAAATGCATGTTTGCACTCTTAAATATTTCAAACAAATGTAGATATAAGACAAAGATGACCCAAATAAACACAAAATTATGTTTTTCAGTGATGGTTTTATTTATTAAGGGAAAAATGATCAAAATCTACATGCCCCTAGGTGAAAAAGTAATTGCTCCTAAACTTAGTAGCAGCAACTGTGATTGCGATAACTAGGAATGAGTCTTTCTCAATGCTGTGGAGGAATTTTGAATATCGTCCCAAAAGAAATGGGGACCATTCAGATTGGCAAAATTCAGACAAGCCCTTATTATTATATTATTATAGTGTCATTTTTAGTCAGCAGTTGTTTTCATCTTGGAACTTGCCATGCATGCCATTTTTCTTTCTTATTTCTCTTGGCAAGTTTTTCAGACAAATAAACATAAATGTCTTATTTTTATTCATATAAGTGTGCTCTGTTTTCATTGGTGGTTTTATAGGTTTGACAGTGGGCCATCAGCCCCACTGTAGAAGGCACTCCTAACTTAGCCCCAACCTGTGACGCTGTGATGGCACAGCTCCAATTTGCCACTTGGAAGAGAACTGACTGTGCCACTTCAGCATCACTGTTTTGGATGCACCATCAGCATGTGGAGGGAAGTAGTTCCACCTGATCTGACAGCAATTTACTCAATCACCATCAACAGGGCAGCAGGGTAGAAGGTAGAAATGACTTCTTTCTATCCTCTACATATTCTAGCCCAGAGGAACAATCCTGCTTACTAGACTGACTTAGGACACCCCTTGAACCTACTTGGACCCTTAGATCTGTGACAAGCATTCTTCAAACTCCATAGAGAGACTAACAGTTATTAGCATGTTATTAGCATAACAGTTATTAGCATTGGTAAAGTCTTAGTTAATACTTTGTTAATCATCTATTAATGTATTATGTGTAATGAATAAATCCATCATATGAATGTATTGTTGTACTTAAGAAATGCTTAAGAAATGATGAATTAAGCATCTATATGTAGCTTTACTTAATCACTGTTCATCATGTATTATGCATTTATTAATATCTTTGTTCAGTATTTGGTAAACATTGTTTAACTTTGTTTTATTATGTTACTGTTTAGCCTTACATGACTATGCATCATGGATGCAATATTTCACGAACCTTTATTAAAAGTAGTTTGTGTGAATAAATGCTTTACAAACACTTACTAAAACATGGGATGCGGTATAGTTGGATAGTTAAGTATATTTTGGGAGCTTCCTAAAGTGTGTCTTGTCTGTGCTTTATAAAACATTTGCAAATGATTTATTAAGGCTTGTATTACTTAAAAGGCATACAAACTACACTGAAGTCAGGATAAGTCAGCAAACCACACCACAGGGTGACAGAATATACACAATTAATTGAAAGACATACATTTTAAATATGACAGGAGAAGACATGAAACCACACCTAAAATATAAAGTATACAGGTGTCAAAATTTGCTCACTGCTTACTTCAAACTTGCAGAAAATTAACGGAATTCATGGTAACAACCCAAAGGCAAATTTTTTAAATTATGACCAAGGTTACTTGACATTGTAACCCATTTTTACAAAATGTTACATCGAATTGTTTCATATATCAAACTTTAAATTACTTTCTTGACTCATTAAAAACATTATACATAAATAAATAAATATGCATGATAAAAGGTCATTATTATGCAATTAATTGTAAAATCAAAATTAATAGAACAAGGGTGCTAGTTGCACAAGCTAGGTTTAAACTGCACAAGTTGATGAAAAATGTTGTTGGAATCAGAAATCAAAAATAAATATTGAGGAGGTGAATCATTTGGATCAGGCAAGTTCATCGGACAGCCTCAGGGTCCATCCCACACAAGCCAGCAGCACGCTAGCCACGAGCATGTTAGATGGAGTTAGAAAACATAAATTCTCTGTTTGTATATATTTATGTGTGTATCTGTAGAGATAGAGTGAGAGAGAAGTTTAATACATAGGAAATTCGGGAGTTGAGTGAAACTGGAGAATTAGTTGAACTTGAATGTAGACGGATTTGGTAAGTTTATATATACTGCAAATGGCTGCATATTCTATATATGATCAATATTCAAAACAAAAATATATATTTTCTGTCACTCTGGTGTGGTTTCATGACTTTATCTGTCGTGTATTTAAGTAACGTCTTATAACTCTTGAGTTAATCATGAATAAGCCTCAACAACTCATTTGTAAAGACACACTTTAGATGAGCTCCCAAAATATACTTAACTCCAGTCATAACTCTTCAGTTAATCATGCATCCTGCTTTTGGTAAGTGTTTGTTAAGCATTTATTCACACATAAACTACTTTTCATGAAGGTCTGTAAAATATTGCATCCATGAAAGACCATCATGTAATAAAACAATATTAAACAATATTGAAAAAAGATGTTAATAAATACATAATAAATGATAAACAGTACTTAAGTAAAGCTACATACAGATGGTTGATAGAACATTTCTTAAGCATTCACTAAGTTAAAATAATACATTCATGATATAGATTTATTCATCACAGACAAAACATTAATATATATGTTTATTAATGATTAACTGATGAGAAATAACTAAGAGATCATTATTAAATAAGACTTTACCAATGCTTAATAAATGCTTAATATGAAGTAGTTATTATAAAGTGCTACCAAAACATATTTTCCAACCTCTATTTATTGCTTAAATTTTAACACACTGATTTTGCTGTGCCTTTAAAACTAAAGTACATAAATAATTACTTTTGTGTTTGACATTGTCATTGTTATTCGTGGTGTGGCAGGTCTTTCAAAAGCAAAGGCAGAAACATTCTTTAGAATTTCAATGTGAAATGTGGGGCTGAACCGCTGGCTAAATGGTTAAAAGAAATGGAAATGCTTTGTTTTTTCATAATACCATAACAAAGGGTATACATGGGCTGTTTTGGGGCTGATGGACAGTGTGTTTCACATGGAGAGTAAATGGTAAACTTTGAAATTTACAAATGTTCACAAACTATGTGAAAATTAAAATAATATCTATTATACATAAACATATCAGTGAGATTGCAGGAGTGAAGCATCTAAATACAGAAGGATCGCGGTGAAGATTTTGCGGAGGTTGCTGAGCGCAGTCTAAAAGTCTCTTGCATGCACTAATAGGTCATTCAAGTAGACCACGCAGCGCGAGCATGTAATGCCCCTCAGCAGCCGGTCCATAAGCTGCTTGTAGGTGGCCGGAGCATTACATAACCTGAAAAAACCTGAACTGCATCAGTCCGTGCCTGGTGGAGACCTGTGCCTGCACCTCAGGAGCCAGGTCCACCAGTATCCATTCCGCAGGTCCAGGGAACTGAACCAGGAAGAGACGGCAACACTATCTAATGTTTCGTCAATACAAGGAAGCGGATAAGAGTCCTTCTGTAGTCCACACAAAAATATTTCGAGCCATCTTTCTTTAGTCTATGACCACCAGCGCGGACCAGGGATTGTTTGCAAGTCCGTACTGGCAGGTGGGCCCAAAGAGAGTCTCGCACCCCTCCGCGAAGGGGTAACCACTTGCTTAGCTGTAAAACCCCCCTTACAGTGCCCACAATCATGCCCAGATGCTGCAATAAGTCCAGCCGCAGTATACACTGATCCTGGATGGCCCCAAGCAGGAATGAGTGTCTGAGGGACAGGGAGACCACGGCAACGTGCACTGTTCTTTTGGCCAGCATGGTCACTCCCAGTCCCATGACCGTGGTAATTCCCCAACCGACTGTCCCTCGGCCATCACCACACCCTGAGTTTGGCAACATGACACACCATTCAGCACACAGTCCATGTAAAGTCCTTTTTGTCCCAACTAAACTTTCTCCAGGGTAACCCTCTGGCCGAACCTGTGCTGCAAGGCATTCTCAATCTCCAAACACACATTCTGTTCGTGCAGCTGAAGGTCGTCCAGCACCCGCAGCGCCTTTCCCTCGAGGGTCAGCATGTCCTAGACCACTGACTCAGCCGAAGTCCAGTCGTTGAACGCCGCTACCAGCCGCACTTGCGTCAGGAAGGAGTCTGGTGGCTCGTCGCCCCTGTACGGAGGCAGTTTCACCGGAGTCCTTTTGCCACCGTCTTCCAGCGCTTGTACCACCCCGGCCGTCTTCTGGAGCTCTGCTTCCTCCAGGAATTTCTCTTTCGGCCTTGTCCATTCCAGCTGCCGAATGAGATATTTGATTTCTATTTGGAACCCCTGCCCAGGTTAATACGACTACCAGGATTCATGTCCCCAGTAGCCTGTGTACTACTAAACTAAACACATACAAAAACCACCAAACACAACCCCAAAACTAAAAGAGAGCCCTCCCCAGTCCAACTGTATGGTAAATATCTTGAAATATGTGTTATACCTGTTCAATGTTAAGTAATTTTATAGATTCATGTCTACATACATAACAAAGGACAAATGAAGTTTACCAAATAAAACCAGCATTGTTTTACAGACTAAATTCAAAGACATTCTAGGTGTTCACATAAAATCTGAAAATATAAGAGTAAAACACTCTGCTCCTATTGGGACATATACAACTACACAGACCATACACACCATATAGACCATACACAAGTATGTGCAGAAGAAAATGATCATGCAATGGTCATTTTCTGCATTTGAGGCTAATAACCCAGCACAATACAACAAGGACCACTTCACTTACTGAGGTAGAATCAAGTTCTCCTTAATTATATCCTTGGCATTTGGTGGCACTTGGAGGCTGCTTTGGACTCGCTAGGTGCGCTACCACTCAAAAGGCTCTGACAGAGATTGTTGTTCATGGTACTGTGGACTAGAGTCTCACACAGACTGTAATAGGCACTACTGACTCTCAACTCTTGAGATTAAGAGGTGATTAGGTCTGTACCCAAAGACCTTCTATTGTTAGTCTCCACAGAGAAACCTTTTCTCTCTCTGTGAAATCTTTTCATGTTGTGTTCCTGCCTTTTTTTCTTATACGTTTTCTTGCTCTTTGATCTGATTTTCTTCATCTTCCTTTTATTGTGTCTTTATATGAGGAGGAAGAATCATCAATTGAGTCTGAAAAGGCATGCACAGATCTAATCCTGTTGACCAGACAGCCTAGAAAATCTTTGGTGTCAGTCCCAATATGACACACTTGAACCAGTGAATCTGGCATCTTCCCACCATTTCAAACTATTGTTACAATTATTATTACTTTTTATTTTAAATGTTTTAGTTGCACTTGAGTAATACAGCTGTATACTTTGTTTTACTGTACTGTAAACTACTCAGCTCTATTTCAGTATATTGTCAAAGAGCAGCTAATAGAGGCAGATTTGTCAGTGTCAAACTCTCAGAGGCCATAGACTGCCAAAATAAGACTTGGGCATATGTGCCTTAATGTAAAAGTTTTCATAATTCTGATTTTTTTCTGGCCACCCATACCTCCCTCTTAAGTAGGATCATCTAATCCCAGGTCTCTTAGCTACTAGGCCAGGGACCACTGGTGGGCCGCGAGGGTTTTTGATTGGGCCGCGCATCTAAAATTGACAAAGGCCACTGGTCCGCAATTGGTTATTTAAGATGATCTAATGTGGCCAAGTGGGCCTTGGCAACCTGCTATGGTAGATAGTTGGGTCTTAATTTTGAAAAGGTTGAGAACCATTAATTTAATCTATTACTTATTTCTATATTGTATTTATTAAACTTTTTATTTGAAGGGGAGTGGTGCTTATGAATATTTACTTTAAAGAACTGTCATTACAGCCAATGTGCTTTCATAGCCATCTATACTTTTTCTGCTTGCTGCACCTCATCACTAGAGAAATGTGTATTTTTATTTAATTCTCATGAGCCTCTAAAATGCAACCACTACTACATAATTTGTGCTAGTGGTCCCATTCATTGTGACATTGTGATTAATTTAAAAAATGGACTTTCTCAAAAGCCTTAGCTCTTTTGGACTGCCTCAAAAGCCTTAGCTCTCTGAATTGTAGGAATCAGGCAAATAGGATGTAAAACTAATTTGATCTTAGCTGGAAATAAGAAGACATTCTAGAAAGCATAGCTCCTCATGAGTGGTAATTTTCTCACCATAGGGTCACTGTGTTCTGGATATTCTAGCTTGGGGTCTATTCTCAACCTAGCTGTGACAAAGCCCAATACTGTTGTATGGCTGGAAGAGAACAGTCAACCATACAATTAATATCTGATAAGTGAGAGTACAATAGTCAGTAAGCGAAAGTGGCGGAGGGGCAAATTAGTAGGCAGCTATTAAATAAATAAATATGTTTTAAATACATTTTGGAGTAACAGATGGTCTGCAGTCAGTTATGTCAAGCATACAAAGTACACACATAAAGTTGTTTTTCATAATTAAAGGGCAAGGGAGTGTAAATACAATGTTTTATCAATTATTTCATTATTTAAGGCATGCACAACAGCAAAGAATGTCAGAACAGGGAGCTTTTTTTCAAAGTCAAATTCTAACTTGTTCTCATGAAGTACCAACACGGGTATGAACAGTCAGAAGTATATCTGCAGCATAAGAGTGAGCTAAAAAACAACTATCTACATTATTGTTTTAGCCCTTGGATTTGTGGTTAGTCAGGTGGTTAAAAATGCTATAAACCTCAGCTTTTGTCCCCTCACTTTTTGTTAGTGGTTGTCTTGTAGAGTTGTAAAATATTTTTGAAGGATGATGAGAGCAGGCTCTGTCAAAAAATAAATGTGTCTATGGTGATGGATGATTTGAATGGTTTGAGAAAGTCCTTTATGTGTATGCAAATGGTGTGCAAGGTCATAAGTTGCCTAATTTGAACAAAAAAAAAAGTTAATCTTTTTTTGCATCACCTGGCATTTACTGATATTGAAATACTAAGTTTTCCAGCTGGCAGAAGTACTACAAAGTAAACCTTGGACAATTCATATTTAACATTTACAAGGGTTCTATTGTTGTTTGAGTGTACAAAAGTGTACAAAATACATTAGCTGTCAAAAGGTTTGAAAATACGTGTTCAGCAAATGTACTGTTTAGGAGTACAGGAGATTATATTTAGGTGGTGTTAAGTAGTACTGGTGAGATGAATGGTATTTATTAATGCTAATTAATGTCAGTTTCCTTGAAATATATCATGACAGAGAAGTAAAACATGGGTTTTTGAAATCTATGCTAATTCCAGAAGACTTCTTTTATGAGTAGTGAATAAGAGAAACAAGCAGAATATTCTTCCCATTATAAAATGACTTGAGAAGCCACAAAATGTTATCATCAAACTTCTTTATACCTGTAAACAAATTCTACTGATTATCTTTTACAGAACATGTAACTGGTATTATACATTTCATTTTAAGATAACTAATATACTTATTGAAGCATAGTATTCATTATTTTACATGTGTTTCATTATGTTACATGAATTAAGCCCAACTCATTCCAGCCCAACTCAATCTCCAGGCAACTGGTACTGTGACCCCAGTATCTCCATCACCCTTATATATTCTGAGTGTGTGTGTGTGTGTGTGTGTGTGTGTGTGTGTGTGTGTGTGTGTGTGTGTGTGAGAATGCAGGTTCCCTTTGGGGATTTTAACTCTTTTGAAGAGCGTTCCAGCTCTCTTGTGTTTGTCCGTGATTGGGTTCATCCGCCACGTTACACTGGGCAAACAGTTTGGGCAGGGTAAATTTAGTTTCCTCATATCTGTATCTGTAAGAAATATCATGGATATCTTGCTGATCTTGAGTTGAATATCAATAACTGAGAAAATACATTTATAGTTATAAACTTTCAGTATTTTCACAAAAATTATAGCCACATTGTAAATAACATTAGCAATGTGTCTACTTAATGTAAGTAAAAATATATACCCACATTGTAAATAACATTAGCAATGTGTCTATTAATATAAGTAACAATATATTTAGTATAAAATAGCTTCTGTCCATGAGTAAATTGTGATACACTAACTGAATGTATTCAGATGTGCGAGTTCACTGATATATTGATTCAAGATTCAAGAGAGGTTTATTGTCAATACCACAATATACACTGTATACAGGGTATCAAAATGCCGTTTCACACAAGCCCCCCCATGGTGCATTTTGAATATTAAACTAGAATAGAATTTACCTGTAAATACTAA
>JBBMFX010005229.1:0-27809 GCA_037832545.1 Rhabdalestes septentrionalis | reverse complement strand
TAAAACACTACTTCCTCTGCTCTGTGTATTGAAATCCATAATGTGGTCTAAAAAAATAATATGAGAAAAAAACAAACTTGAAAATATACTGAATTATTCAGCACAGAACTGATGCAGGTCAATAGACAGTGTAATTACATTTCATGCTGAAATGTGCTCTAGTTAATGACTCTTTTGTGCCAAACAGAAAAGCAGAGCCATTGTTCTGGGAACTTCACAATCCTACAGGTCAGCAGGGGGCATGTTTGCAAAGTGATTTGGGCTTGGCGACTGTGTGCACTGTGCATCATCAGTAAGCATTAATCTCATGCAGTTTTGCTTTTGTTTCACTTTCTACTCATGTACAAGCTGAGTTAACCCCTTAAAGGGCTTGTGGGTTCATTGTTCTATTTTATAAAATGTAGTTAAATCAGGAATGTTGGTATTCTATCCATTTTAGATGGCAGAAAAAAGAAACGAACAATGAACTGGACAGTCGGAGGCAGTAATTAAAGCAGGTGCGAGCTCCACTAAGCTCCAAAGACCACTTGAGGAGGACTTAGTCCAGTAAAGGTCAGCATGCTGGGTGCAGGTGTGTGTGCTGTGCTGCAGGTGCTGCACAGTACAGTAACGTGACGTGGAGTTATTGTGGGTCATGGGAACAAGGCTGTGTTTATGTGACAGGGCTTCCTATCTGAGCGTGCCCTGCTCCCTGGAACCTTAATGGCTTCCCCTTTCCCAGGCCCGGCTGATAAGGCAGCGGGTAAAGGATTCCAGCAAAGCCTTACAGAGGTTACACATCAGTCTCTGTACTGGCTCTAACAGCACAGACTCAAACCAACACGATGCATCAACACCACACACACACAAACACCATGCATGAAGAAAGCATGTGGACTGCAAAAAAAAAATCTATAATGCAATTCTTGCCCAGGATACATTAACATAATGGCAGCATCCAATAATTTCTTCAATACATTATTTAACAAACATTCTGCTACCTAATCATTGTTTTACTGTTGTTATGTGTGTAATTGATATAAAAGTGTATCTTTTAAAGTGTGTGAAGGTGAATATGAATAAATATATATAAAAAAAGTTGAACAGTTTATACAATTTCAGGTATTTATGAACCTTTTATCCATGCCTCTACCTATATCTATCTTCATTATGTAATTGCAGGAGTACATTTAGAAATTATTAAGCAAGTATTAACATTTGCCTCACTACTGTAATCCATCTGGCAACAAATACATCAAAAGTATTTAAAAGACGGGATCAATTTGTTATAGGTGCATGCAAAACTTTTATATGTTTTATTCATTTTCTCTTTGGATTTTTTATTATTATTTAAATGTACATTATTTTCATTCATCGTTTATATGCATTCCTCACCAAATACTGCTTCATTCTACTGAGGTAGAATATTTTGTCCAGATCTTCATCCTTCCAGGTTTTACCTTCTTTTCCTCCACTGGGTGGTGCTCAGGTTTCTCTCACTGAAAAAAAGCAATCACTGCTGTTGCTGCTAGAGTTTACATGGTAAAGTCTCCATTTATAAATGCTACAATAACCTAGTAATACCTATTGTAATTAGATCAAAAAGATTGTTAAATATAATGAATTACCTCCTTATCACCATCCATATTACGACGACCCTTTGGAATATTTTCTGTTTAGAAGAGATAGATGGTCACATCCTTGCATATTTGCTGAAATAATATTCACATTGGAATACAAACAGTACAGACAGTGTATTGCCAAAATCAGACATGCACAACACCTAGACACACTAAGTCCACTAAATGGGAGTAAGAAAAAAGGTTCAGGAAGATTCCTTCAGTGAGATAGTTTTAAAGATGCATTGCCAGGGCTTAGTTAAATGTATAAGTGAACAGTCCTAAAATCGATAAGGCTGGAGAGAGAGAGGACTAGAGGGTAATTTCCCCCATGAATGGGCTGATAAAGGTCATAGACTTTCCCCCTATCCTGTTAATCAAACCACTTTCCCTCCCTCTGTCTTCCATCTCTCCACCTTTGCTCATCTAATGGCGTCAACAAGCATCAGCCTCGGCATATTAGAAATGATTTATGCCAGTTAGAACAATGGAAACGCTATTGTGGACTTGATTAGTGTGTGTGTGTGAGAGTGTGTGTGTGTTTATTTTGTGGATTGTATGAATGTGACAGTATTATGGTACAAATGGTATAAATACACTATCTAAGAGTCTGATGTGGTTCCATAAAGATGATAATGGGTGCACATTTTCTTGTAAAAAAGATGTGTTTACAGAAGCTTCAAGTTTAGAGAAGCTCCTGATAATGGGAATGTTTTCCTAGGACTGTGTGTTCCAACAAGAACCATTTAGAAAGCAGCATATTTGAATTAGCTTATTTTGAATAGAGCTTCATTTAAAAAAACAACAGAGTAGTTCAACAATGCAGGTCTAGCATGAATAGATATTGTAATGGGTTACAAAATCAGTATTTGCCAAAGGATATTTGCAGAATATGTCTATTTATTTCAGATTTCAGTTAATTATATGTGCCAGGCCACGAAAGTTCAAATTAATTCTCAAAAAGGTCAATCCAAGATAATGTATTACATAACTGTAGAACTTATTGCTGAAATGAAAAAAAAGTTGCTGAACTGTAACAGTGTGTCATATGTAATGCATAATTTTTTCATTTTGTTGAGATGTAAATATAACATTTTAATCATTACAAGATTCTGAGCTTGTTTAAGCCTTGCATGTTTCCTGGTTATATGCTGAGTTGCACTAAATCCAATTAATCTAAGTTTGCCCTCTTTGTAAAAAAAAAAAAAAAACATGCTATTGGTCGGCGTTCTTTGGGTACTGACCAAATGATAATGATACAGAAAGAATACTGAGACATATTAGGATGCAATGTATCAAAATAAAGACAGATTTGGGCTTTGATCTCTAATTGATGCATTTTATTTATGTGGAACCAACACCAACATTTGAATTAAAGAAACTCAAAGCAATTCTTTTTTCTGAAAACCTCTCAGCTCTGGTGCTACCTAACTCCCTGGCCACTATCTGTCCCCTTGGTTACTACATCTCATCAAAACACCACTTGGTTCTTTTATTCTGTTGTCTGCTAGTCAGATTTAGCAAAATGCCCCATTGCAATTGTGTTGAGTATGGTCAATATCTGCCTCTGATTACCTCCTAATGTGGTTTAAGTGAATGGTGCATGTTCTGTGTGTCAAAAAAATTATGGTCCGGCCTACAGGAACACATTCATGCAAGGTGTAAACCGACTCTGTACTGGATAATATTTGTGTGTACTGTTCTGTAAGCAATGTATTTTAGGATTAGATCTAAACTGAACCTGATAAATGTGGAATCTGTGGCAGAAAGGAAAACATTGTCTAGACTTCAGTCCAACAATATGACAGTTCTGATCACCCACTCCACAGTGTTGAGGTTGAACTGAGAATTTAGACACAGACTCAACAGCATAAAGCGCTTCTCTGAACTAAACAGAAAATACTTCAATTCCATTACAGTCTGACTCTACAACTCCTTCCCACCACACACCCAGCATCAGACTCTATAACTCCTTTCCCTGTCACACATCCACACAATAATGTGCAGTAGCCTAATGCTACTTTTTTGTGCAGTTTCTTATTCGGTTTAATCATTAGTGTTATCTGCATTATTATCTTATGTGCAATAATCGTATGTGCATTTTTTAAATCTGATGCTCAAACAGTATCACTATGCGCAATGTCATATTTTCATGTTAGGCTCAGGCAAGGAGGACGCAACTTTGGGAAACTTCAGGAACAAAGGGTTTTAATCGGAATGCAAAACAAAAGCTGAGCTCAGAGAGCCACAAACAGAAAGAGTCCACAAACAGAAAGAGTCTTCTAACAGAATGCTTTTAGAGGCTCCTTCCTGGAGCTCCTAAGAACAGAAGCTCTGTGACAAATGACAGCCACTAGGGGGTTCACCAACCATTGGACAGGGCTAGTTCCAGTGGACAGCTCGACTAGTCACTGTGGGAACAGAAGACAGACAAAGAGAGAGAGGGAGACAAACACCGTCCACTGTGTGAGAACCTAGAAGCACCCAGCCCCGCCCTGAGCTCTCCACATTTGGTCTGTGGTCTGTCTGCCATCTAAAGCACGAGCCAGATAGGAGAGTAGCATATTTGCCAGAGAAGGAGAGAGATTCCTTCCACGGTCACTCACGAATGAGTTTGGCCTGAAACATGGGCTCAGAGAGGAGAGCGTGAGGGTGAAGATATAGTAACAACACGCAAGCTTTCTGGACCAGGGGCTCGACATGGATGACAAACAAAAATAAACCTGCATGTGATGGACAGTTGCAACGACACCTGTGAGGTTGAGAACTCTGGAGACGTGGCCCACTGGGAGCGTGTGCAATGGTCATGTTCAATACCATGTAAATTTAGCAAATTTCCCACTTGTGGGACTAATAAAGGCATATCTTATCTTATCTTATCATGTAAAGTTTTCTAACTAGGTGCTAATCCTTTTCTTAGTTGCAATATTTTATTCCTATGCACATATGAACTATCACTATTATTTCAATATTACTGATTTGCTCCTGATCACTATTTGCCTTATAAATAATTCACTTAACTGTGAGTAACTCTTCTATGGTATTTACTCCCCAGAATTTGTGTATATGGCATTGTGAATAAAATATTCTGTTCTGGAGAGATTTTATTCGATATATATATATGTTTTATCTTGTCTCTAGCCACCAAAACAATACCGATGACCTGAGGCACTGAAGAAAGCAGAGTGGAAAACAACATCTCAACTGATAGATCAAGACTCAAAATCCCTGAAAACTTGTGTGGCAAAAGAAGGTACAAGGGCTCAACCGGGTCTTTATCGACAAACCAATTTACAGCTCTGTGTTTGAACTGTCAAAACCATGGTTGGCCCCATGTAGGTGTGACAACACTCCATGTTATATATCCAGGCCTTTCTTGATGAGTGTGTCACACCACTGGAAATGTGTGTCATGGTCTGTAGGTGACTAGGCTGCTCAGTTAAAGCATTTTCTGGCATCATACAATGCTTTTTATTCTCTGAAGTGATATTAATCATAACTGTTTCATTCGGCCATTGCACTAGACACGGCCTACTGCTGGACCTCATTTAGGCCAAATCCATTAGCATTACCACCCTGCTGCTATGCAGGCATTCGTTAATGAAACGTCGATATGTCCAACCGTCCACTCTAATCAGTGGCTAATTGAGAAGGTGATAGATGGGCAGAGACAGTTTAGCACCTGCAGAGTATTTCTTTTATTGAAAACAAAGTGCCGGAAATGCCCAGAGTGTTTTGGATTTAACAATTAGCCTTTTACCTTGAGTTCGTTGACCTGTTGTCAGGCGGACAGCCTTCTGAGACTGGATTCCTCTCTCGTCAGCTTCCTCTTTAGCCTGCTTTCACTCTCCAAACCTACTGATTGTCTCTTCAAATGTCATGTCTCTGCAATCAGGTCCAGATCATGCAGGATTTTCTGCACTGGGGGAAAAACCTTAACAACAAGCAACAAGTGTGTTGGCATATAAACAGATGGGCTATCCGTTCATTGACATAATTTTAGGATATCTTGAACAGCCAGTGATTGTAGCTAGCGAAGGAGGAGGACCTTTAGAAACCACAAGGAGATCCACAGCTCTGAGAACACATGGAATTGTGGTCATTAGGAGCTGCATGGTGGAAATGAAGCAGGAAAGGTTAGTGACCGCAAGATCTGTTAATTGGCACACAAGTTGATAATGAGGAGTAGCGAGAATTGGTCTGCAAATGTCAGGTACAGATGGCCCAGTCCAGCTGAGGGGAAATGTCAGGACACGTGTGAATGGAAGATGCAGGAGAAGGAGTGGCAGTAGGACTGTGTACCACAATTACAGTGGTCTGCTTCTGGGTTAATTTTCAGCAGGTAATTAGTGTGGCTCTCTTGTTAACATCGACCTTTCTCTATGAATATGATTACCAGGGTCGTAGAAAAGGGCCATCATGTTTAAGATTCAAATTTAAGCTCTAGGAATTTGTCTTACCATAAGACTGGTGTGAGTCTTGTCACATGTGACTGTCATTCGAGGAGCTGAATTACACCAAGCAGAGCTCTAAAAAAAGATCACCTCTGGTACAATTATCAGTTCAGGACTATAAACTGAAGACAGTTTGCGGAATTATCACCTCCATACTTTTAACACTTTTAAAGTGTGGACGCATTGTGTTGGTTATAACACAAAACAAAACAAGAATATCTCGAATGACTTACAGCATCACCCTCAAGTTTCTTCCAACACTTTGGAACATTAAATGTGTGTCTCATTCATTTTAAGTTTCTGCATACTAACCCACTTTGTTAGCTTTTGTGCAGCTCCATTATTAAGTATGTGTGTGGTTAAGTAAATGTAAAGGAAATCAACAAAAATAACACTAAAACATTAAGCAGATACCAAATACCAGTGACCACCTTGCATGTACACTGAAGTTATATGCTCAGCCACTTTTTTGTGCCTCATCCATAAAGCAATCAGGGATAAAACACTCATCATAACTTCAGTGTGAGAGGGTTGGGCCAAACTGCTGTTTGTTAGTGTGGAGCTGTTTTTGCAATCTAGTTTCCATGTAAGGAATGAAGTAAGTTGTTTGAAGCTTTAGCAATGTAACATACTTCAAAAAGTGAGAACATTTTGAAATTCCCTGCCATATTGGTAGGATTGAGTCAATAAGCTTTTTTTTTTATATACCAGCATGTTTCTTAATTAAAACAACACATAGTTTGCAATAATACAGTGATAACATAATGATCCCAGACTTTTACATCTTTACATAACATAATATGTATCTATCATTATATTAGCTATATATATTCATATATTATCATTATGAAACACAATGTACTTAAAATATGCTTAACTCTTAACACTTGAATTAAGTGGCCATTAATTTGTAAACCGTTCCATTATTTTGAACTTAAAACTGTATATAAGGTATGAGTGTGAAACCCCTTATTCCTAAACATATGGCTTTTTTTTCAGGAGGTTTGGTTATTTAAGGTGCAAATTTGAAAAAGTAAGGGGAAAATTCAGTAGTTTAACCCTTGAATCTGACTGAATCTGTGCATATTTCCCCTTAGTTTTCTTTAATTTCCTGGAAATTTTGGTCAAAATTAAGCTCCTTTAAGAGGTAAAATTAATGGCTTTGGTTTTGTAGTGTATTCTGTACAGAAAAGGTTGAAACATCTTTATTTGTGCCAGCAGAGGTCTTTCTCTCATTAACAGGCTTCAGGCTTCAGCCAGCTGGTGTTTTTAGCCATGCTGAAATATATTAGCAGGGATGCTACTTGCACTACTCACCACCCACATCAAATCCAACCAGCACAACTGGGGATATGGGATTCAAACCATACCGGAATAACAGCCTCATCATCACAGCCTCTGCTTCTGACATCCCTCCAATCCCCCCCAAAATAGAAGAGAAATTTTCCTGAGAGAAATGTGTGTATTAGATAAAATGTGCTCAGCCCCTCTGAGAGCTGCTGCACTTAGTGTCATTTGCATTTAGCCAAACAAATAAAAAACATGCCTCAGCAACACTCTTACTCCAGAGGAAGATGCCAGATATTATTTTTAGGCCTGCTTACATTATTTGACCTTAAAAGACATTGCAGTAATTGAACACATCTCTAGGAATGTTGACACCAACTCGTCGTTTCATCAGTTACACCTGGCGTGTATCTACACTCATCATGCATTTGATCAGATCAGCTGACCATATGGGTGCACACTGTTGTTTGCAATTTCAGACTGCAGTCCATCTGTTTCTTCACATCATTTGTTAACCCTGCTTATCAATGGTCAGGACCCCACAGGACTCCTAGTGGGCAGGTATTTCTGGGGGTTGGATCCATCTGAGCACAGCAGTGACACTGACATGCTGTCGTGGTATCTGGGGGTGTGTGTGCTGCAGACATCAGTGTGTGGGGGTCCTGACCAGCGATGAACAGGAGGCTAACCAATGATGCGGAGAAACAGATGGTCTACAGGCTGTAACATACAAAGCGTACCTATGTGGCTGGAGGGGCAGATAAAAGGGAGTACAGATAAGAAGTAGACGTATCTAAAGAAATGGTACATCAGTGTAGCTTATAACTGTATACAGCTAAATTAATTTGCTGACTCCAAGAAGATGCAGGACAACAAACATTTTGAAGAATGTATAATCCCCATGTTACTGGGTGAAAAAGTGAACTTCATTACTAACAGTAAGAAATTCCCTTTCTGTCACATTGACAATTTACTGCAAAGTGCAGGACATTGAATTAACACAGAACAGGCTAATATTTACACTACCACAGGTTAACACATAGCTCTGTGTGTCAAAATGCACACACACAGCCCTACCAATCAACACAAGCCATTATAAGGCCTGCAAAATGTTTTCACATGTCTTCAATGTTGGGACAAATCCATGATAGCAAAATTGTAACTTTATATGCAGAATAAATCGTCACAACAGGGTTTTTAAAAATCCATAGCTTTACCCTTCAGGATACACATGCTGTCAGGGCTTTTATAGGTTTAGTTCCAGCCTTTATCTGAATCACTTATCCTAACCAGGGTGACTGGAGCCTGTTCCAGCACTCAAAGGCAAAATGCAGAGAGACGCCCTGGACAGGTCAACAGTCCATCGCGATGCAGACATACAGACAAATACATTCCCACCTTGGGGAAATTTAGAGTCTCTAATCCACCTGTCATCTGTTGCCCTGGGGTAGATCCTGGCAGAAACCCATTCATACACAGGGAGAACATACAAATGCCACCTCCCAGCTGCCCTCAAACTGGAATCAAAGCCAGGATTTGAGTTCTGTGAGGCCCTCTCAGTGTGAGGTAGCTGCACCATCATGCTGCCTGAATTATATTTCTTCATTTAAGCCTCAGAACACAAGTGGCACAAATTAGTGCTGGAGGCACAACCAATAGTAAATTGTCATCTTATGGCCAAACATCTCCTTATATGGAAGTTCCCCCCAGGTTGTGTTGATGCCTGAGGCGTCAGACGTCAGGCTGAGCTTTGTTTGGTGTTCCTATATCACACAGAACCCAGGTTATTGTAATTTAAAAACATGAATAATAACTGCTACTGGGGGTTGAAAAATAGTATTGCATGGAAATGTCATAAAAAAACAAAATGATTTTTTTGTTCTTTGAAATTAGATTTTCATAATGATAAAAAAAACTCTTTGAGCCCAAGAGAACTTTCAGGATAGTCTCCGTCCACAATTGGGAGGGGAAAACTCGCAGAGGGAGGGTGTCCGCATCGAGTAAAAGAGCAGCAATGGCAAGCACATGGGAGAACAAACACCAGAGATTGTTTTACTTGTTTGTTTTTTTCATTCTAAGGGTTAAAAATATTATTTGTTACAAAGTAGCAAGTCCACACCTTCCCCCTTATAAAGTAGATGTAGCAAACCTTTAAAACCTGTTACACTTTTTCACTGTTCATTCCCTGGGAGTCAAATTTTCCGGCACTGTCCTTTTTTTTCGAAACTATTTATTTGTATTTGCAGTAAATTTGATTCATTCTGTATTTTGGAATTCAGAAAGGTTCTATGTCTGTGAAAAAACTGCCTTTATACACAAAGGATAATGATGGTTTTGAAAGAGGTCTCCAAAGATTGTGCTGATTTTTCAGAGGTGGTCAACAGTTCAGGTTTCACAGCAAGCAATACATATTCATTCAAAACACATGGTTTAATAGGACCGTTCAGTGTGGGAGATTGGCCCATTGACACTACAGTAACTTTTTTCCTTTTTCGAAGGAAAGGTTCTGCCTTGATAAGCAGTTAGGAGAGCCAAATGGTGCTCTTTAGAAAAGTTTCTGTGTCTTCACCTTTAAGGCTGAACTGTATTGGTGGCTACTTCCCGGCAGATGTATGGGCAATAGCAAGCCTTTTTCTCTATTTATGTTGGAGTCTGCCGCTCTGTGAGGGAGAACGAATAAATTACTCCACACTGGTGGAGGGGCAGAAAAACACACATTTTGTGTGTATAGCGTATCTATGGGTACCATCCATCACAAAGAGGCAGAGACTTTTAAGTCGAGTCAGAAAGCAATGTTGCAGTAATGGCTGGCAACATTTGAAAACATTTATATGCTTCTTTTTCTTTTTTGCTCCCACTTAATGGGCTTACAATGACGAGTCAGTTAATTAGAGCACCTCTCAGCGAGTAGAAGGACAAAGAGAATGGAAGAGCACTCGGCCTCTTATGTAAAAAGGGAGAAATGTGTTTACTCATGTCTCCTGATTTGCCAGCTGAATGCAACAAAAACAGCAAATGAATCATTTCCTGTTGGAGGCACGGCTGCCATCATTTCGCCTGTGTGCTGCAGCGGCAGCGGGAACATTGAGGCCATTCTGAAGACAGATTGGATCTGACTTTTGAAGAGCTGCCACAGAAACAAAAATTGCTATCTTGGCAAGTGAAATCACCCCGAAACTCGTCAACGTATCTGTTTTTCATTTTGAGATTGTTGGAAGAATTACCCAGCAAACCTGAGACATCTGCCAGCTGTGCAGATAATATCTGTAGCTCATCATTTGGCCAGGACCATGCCTGTATACCTGCATAAAGTGAAAATCAGGTTCAGTTTTTGGGTGTCTGACGACAATCCATCTTGGACATCGATATTCAATTCAAAATATGAATGTCTGGCAGGGAGATTGTTTTGGGATTTTGAAGACCGATGCAAAGAATTGGCAAAAGTGAAATTCAGGTGCAGTCACCATTTGTAGCATAATTGTCCTACTACTGCCATTGTGTCTAAATATTTGGACAAATTACGCTTAATTCTTTGGCAATATTGTTCTAGAGAAAGATGTAATAAGAATGTCCATTCTGGTTCAACAGGGACCATGTGTGTAAAAAAAGACATTCACTCACTGTGTACTACACATATATATGGAGTGGAGGTAGTTCAGTGATCAGGATACTTGACTCTTGACCATGAGGCCATGGTTTCAAATCCTACCTTCACCACCACCACTGGGTTCCTTAGCAAGACCCTTAACCCCAAGTTGCTCCAGGGAAACTGCCCCCTGTAGTTAGGGATTGGATGTCGCTTTGGATAAAGGCGTCTGCTAAATGCAGTAAATGTATTTTATGATGTTGGTTTATGCTTAGCATATTTCTTGATATATGTTAAATAATATACCATAAAGCAAATGCAGTCATGTGCCAGGCGAATCAGGTCAATCTTCTAATATTCCTGGATAAATCTGGTTTTGAGAAATATTAGTAAGGTAATCTGTCAATATTTAATATAATACATTTTTTTCAGATCACATTTGAAGCACTCTGTCAGAGAGAAGCTAGGAATTACAGCTAAAAGAGGAACTATAATCTAGTGTGATGTTGTTGCCACAGTGGAACTTTATTGTAGGGGTGACTGTGGGCTACCCGTAGTTGCCCGAGGCATCGCAGTCTGGGTGGCGAACTCTTAGTAAAGGCCCCAAAATAGAAGCACATCAAGCGGGAGCTCCCGCAGAGACCTTATACAGACAGCATTGGTAATTGGTTCTGAGAGTGGTTCTTACTAAATTGCAAAATGAATACTTAATCTCCAGTCAAACATTTACCCAGAGAATCACTTTGGAAGGTCTTTTTTCAGCTCAAGGCATCATCAACAGGGTCATCAGCATTATCACGACTATCAACTGCCTACGTCTTTTCTTGGGAAAAAATTAGACAAAGAGAGCAAGAGAGGGAATGCAAGGAAAAAAGGTCAAAACAAAAGGACAAGGCAAAATTTAGTGCAGTACTCTGGTTGGAATGAATATTTTTTAAATGTTGGCCATTATTACCTGCACTAAACAAAAATCTTACCAAAGTAACAAAATCATTCACAATATGAATAGTGCTGCATACAGTGCTGCACTTTACTGCAAAAGCAAGGTAGCCACCAGCTCAAAACTTGGTCTGCACTGTACTTTCTTATAATAATGTCCATTATTAAATAACCATTACAAAGAGGAGTGGTGGCCCTATACAGCATGTATATAAAACTATTACTATTTTGATTACTTAACATCCTCGTAATTGAGGCTAAGTGTAGAAATGTAACAGATTCCTATATCCTCATACACTTGTGTAATCAGAGATGCTTCTGCCAAGCAAGAGGATGATCAAAGAAAAGTAGGACGGAGGGTATGTGAGGCTGGAGGTATCCCCAGACCTTCTTGTACTCCGAGCTGATGAGAATGTCCAAGTGAGAGCTTGTGAATCTGCATAGCAACAGAAGAAAGCAGCAAACAGCGTTAAAATGTAAATGACAAGCTATATGTGTCCGGAACCCAGTCAAAGTATCACAAGATGAAATGGGGACATGAAAAAAACGATGTAAACAGCCTGTGTGAAATCTGAATAATGATATGACTTTGGACATTATTGGTCAACCACAATGTCACATGGGACTTGGATAGGGAGGCGCAAATGCAGGGTTACATTTATCTTGACTTTTATTTAAACAACAAGAGCTCAAATAAGGCACGAGGGCCAAAACACAAAGAGAACAGGAACACTGGAGACAGGGCAAACACTACACAGATGACAGGTACAGAAATTGTGGACGACACATTGGCATGAAACAACACATTTTAAATAAAAAAAAACAACGTGGACATAAACCAATCAACAACCACAATCATTCAAACTCATTACTCAGAAAGTTGTGACTTTGACAACATCAGACACAGTAAACCCCGACAGATTTCAAATTAAGAGTTCCATAATACAAACAAAACAATGACAGGCTATTTCGGCTGCTGACTGTGGACGTAAGACAGAAGGCGCTGTCCATATTAAAAAAGGTCATAAATTTTTCCCCACAAACATGCAAAGTAGCCTCAGGCTCAGGGCAGGTTCAAAGAATTATAAGATGATGACATGTCCTGTCCATGTTTACAGGAGTGGACAGGTGTGATAAAATACAGAAACACAAATTATAAACCAGTAGATAGAAAGTAGATTGGACTTGCACCTCCTTACTTATCTGCACTGATCAAAGAGTGCATCACTTCTCGTCTTCTCAGTGCATCAAGCACTGCTCGTCTTGAACCGCCCTTGCTCAAAAGAATGAGGAAGACATGCATCAAGTCTCAGTCTTGGCCTCCCAGTGGTGGAATGAACCCCCACTTCTGATCAGACCTGTAGAGTCCCTTGCAGTCTATAACCGGCGTATGAAAACTCTCTTCAAGTAACACCTTAGTGACTAACTAGGCTCTTTGTGATTGTTTAACAATTTCTTTTTCCCTATTTATAAAAAAAACCTTTGAGCACTTACCCTCTTAAATCCATGTTTTCCTTACTTATGCTTCAACCTCTGATTGTTCTTTGACAGGATCTGTTGAGGTATGTAACTTAGCTGGCTAGTAACTTGGTTGAATAGCAGATGTTGATTTAAGTTCAGCTTTTCGGGTTTGAAGATCAGAAGTGGATGATTTGAGCAAGATGTATGTTGCTCTGGATAAGAGCGTCTGCTAAATGCCGTAAATGTAAATATAAATGTGTGGGACATATCAAGGGGGAGTCCAAAGCACAGTAGAAAGGTTTAGTCCAAAGTCTTGACAAAACCTCCCACATCATGAACCCATTCGCTGTGTGCAGGTACAATGATGTCAGGAGAGAACGACTTCACAGCAACTGACGACTGGGCTATATTTAAGATTCTCAGGCTTGAACATGAAAACCTTTTCTTACTGATATTCCTTTATTTATTTATTTTTCCACACTTAAAAGCTCCACCACACGGCGGCATCTCTTTCTGTTCTTTTCTTTCAACACCGCCTCTTTGTGCCATTCAGGAGGGACGGGAATTATTTTTAAGAACGTCATAGTTTTGTTCATGTAACAAAAGTTCACCTGTGAAACACATGATGCTTTGATGATTGGCCCGGATGACATGCAAAATTCTACAAAGGGAATAAAAAAGATGCAGAGTAAAAATGAAAATTAAAGTTTCATTCCCACTCAGGTGTGTCACATTCAACATTTTAGCTCTGGGACAGAACTTTACATAGTAATTACCCTAGAAGCTTTACTTTAAGAACAGAAACACTAGAGCTTTCACTTCCTTCTCCTTTTGAAAGCGACTTGAACGCATAAGTGCTTTAAATGACAATCTATATACTTTTGTCAGTGATCAATAGAAGCTGCATTGTAGTTGTGCGAATGAAAGGGAACCCATGAGCAATGAGGGGAAAAAAGGGAGGGGTGAGAGCCCCCTGCCGTGAACATACATAACCCTACTCACAAAAAATTGCCAGAGATAAAATGGACAAATGCAACCTTCATGGTATCAACATAAAAATGATGGGCAAGAATAAATAATTGTTTTGAACAAATGAAAAGGTTACCTTCCTTTCACACAAACGGAAATATAGACAAGTTTTATCATTTTTAAACAGTTCCATCATACAAATGCTTTTAAACAGTATTAAAAGAATAAACAACATTGCACAGTTCCTCTCCATTTAATTTAATTGCTACTGAAAGAGGGAGATAAAAATGCAGTGTTTACAGATAGTGGGAGGTCAGTTCAGCTCATGAATATTTTGTGCAAAATGTGTGGGGTTTTCTCGCCAAAGTGAACATTTTGCTAATCACAGAAATGCTCAATGCACAATTCTCTTATATTTACAATTTTATACCTACCTTTTAGAGCACATAATACTATCATGTCAAAATATTAACTTATTAAATGACAGATATAAATGGAGTCATTTATTTAGTCTGTAACCAAAATGCACTGATACACTGATGTCAAGCTCTACAGACAGTAGACCTGATATTAATCACCTATGTACATGTACAGTTCTTCCATTACAAGATCAACAACAATGGTGATTTAAATCATTGTTTTACAGCAATAAATGCTTTGCTCATCATATTACCAACTTAAAAAAAGTTGGCAATTTTACCGCAAGACTGTCTCTCACACAAAGATGAGGACATGAAACAATGAAATAGTCAGAAAGAGACAGAGAGACTGAAACTGTAAAGGAGGGCATCTGTAAAAGAGGCTCATCTGTGATGGGCTGACAACAGAAAGCATCATAGTGGTGCATCTTCAACTGCTTTTCAACTAAGGCCCATTTCTCATGTGATGCAGTGCCTGTTTGTTCATGTGCAGGGTTGGCACAAAAATTCCACCTAAACCAGAATGCCTCTGCTAAAGTCTGACAAAACAGAGAGTAGAAAACATCTGAGCATGGCATACTAGAACACTTTATTGGGAATTCAGAAAATGTGTTAGATTACCTTGCCCAGTATTGCAAAACAAGTTTTATACTATGTAATATAAGAGAGCTGCTGGTTAGGGAGATGCACCTGTGATCAGTAAGGTCATTGGTTCAAATCCCAGGACCTCAGGTAGCACCACTGCGGTACCCTCGAGCCAGGTGCCGTGTAGTTTCACACTGTTCACACTGTGTGGCGTGTTCATGCAGGACTATATGGGCCACTTTACATTAGGTTGATCCTTTTATCTGTATTCAGTGAACAATATATAAAGTCTCATTTCTATGCAGCAGTGGACAAATAGAAACGAGACTTTATGTATTTAATGGACATGAATCGATGTGTCGTGGGTGCAGTTCTTCCCAAAAGAAGCAAACTGCAATACAGCAACTGTGTTGATGTAACAAATTTTATTCATGTTGGTAATGTTAATATTTCCAAAACTTTCATAACATATGATGGAAGTTAATTTATTCTTTAGCCTGGATGTGTTTCTGAGCTCTCCTACTCTTCATTAAGACATTTTTAGATAATGTAGAGGTGAAACCATGTCTTTCAGCGATGTAAACAAGTTTAAAAAATGGAAATGGAGATGGAAAATACGCTAGTCATATTTTATTCATATGTATTTATTGTAATGCCAATCTGTGGTCATCACCAGCATGGCATACCTAGCTCTTGTTGCACCCAGATGAACAGAAAATCATCTTCCCCACTGAGAAATGCTTTCAGTGCCGGTAGCTGCTACATTATTACTTACCTTTGTGAGAGCTCCAGTGTACTTGTTTGTGTTATAAATGCCTTCATGTTCTTTTCATTTTCATCTTTCAACAGATCAATGCAGGGCCTCCCCAAACACGGAAAGAGCGGCTTCAGTAAACAGTCAGTAATACAGTGTTCAAAATTCCTGGATGTCAAGCTAGAAATTCTATTTCTGGCTCACTAAATATTTATTACTCCAGGAGCTCGCCCTGGACCAGAATAGATACAGATGCTGAAGCTGTTAGAACATGGAATTCAAGTCTCGGTTCCCTGTTCGAACACACTTAGTGAAGGCATCTAATGCAGTTAGACCAGGGGTGGGCAACTCCGGTCCTGGAGGGCCATGGTCCGACAGTTTTTAGTGATTTCCCTGCACAGAAACACCTGGTACACCTCATCGCTTAATTGTCAGGTTTAGTGACTTTCCTGGACACTGGCCCTCTAGGACCACAGAGTCCCTGGTGGCCTAGCGCTCAGTGGTTTGCCCTGCAATCAGCAAGTCATGGGTTCGAATCCCAAGAGTGCTAGAGGCACCTCTGAGGTATCTTTGACCGAGGTCCTGGGTTTGAATCTCATGGCTGCTAGTGGCACCTCCGATCTGTGGTGTGATCCCATTATTTTACATTCTACAAGCAGCAGGTCTCGTAATTCTCAGTAAATTAGGTCTCATAATTCTGAGCTAAAGTGGTTGTTTTGGACACGGTGCCTCTTTAAGATGTGATGTTGAGCAGAGCGACCGACTTCCTGTAACCAAGGCAACCTTTTTTACAGCAGCTTCGCAGCAAACTGTATATCAGAAACAGTTACTAAAAATAGGCTTCCATCGCAAATGGTCACCCGAGGTTATCTGAGAAGTGAACGGTTCGAAGATTCAAGCCGATTGATTGTTTACATTGTTATTTATTGACTTGAGCTAAAGGCCCGCCCGCTTTGGCCGAGGAGCTATCATAGTCGGTGTTACTAGCAAAGAGGCTTATCGATATACTGCTTTATGAGTGAGAAGCTTCAGTGTAAACAAGAACAGAAGAAATGGATGCTGGATGATGTTTCACCAGGGAGGTGCAGAAAAAAAAGGTTCACAGGTGTGGGTGGGCAATCAGTCGCAATAATTATTGTGTGATTTCACTCCCGCCAGTTCTCGGACTATTATTTCTTTTGCCGTCTTCCCTCATGCTCGGAACCCTGTTCCTCTTTGATAGTGTGAGGAAGGTGAGCTAGTCCCTCACAGCAGGAGAATCCTGTAGCAGCATTTTCAATCACACATACACACACTCACACACACACACTCTTAATGAACTGCCGTATCAAATCCCACGTAATAGATCTTCTTGGGCATGCAGACATATTTTCCCAGGGTTCCACTGAAGTCTTAGTTCTGAGAGAAGGATACATGAGCTGGTAGAGGAGGATGTAAGCCGTCCCCCCTCTTGGCTAGTCTCTGCAGCGAGCTAGGAGGCCTAGGAGGACGTGCTGTGACTAAAACAAACCGGTGGGCTCTGCTTTTCCCTCCCTCTTTCCTGATTCCTTCACAGGCCTGTAGAGGTACAGCATGGGCTGTCTAATTTGGCTTCAATCTAAAACCCATTTTCTTTGAAGTGCCCCACTTTTCTTTGATCAGCATGCAATTGATAAGGACCGTATGAAAGTGAAAAAATGATCACAGTCACGTTTGGATAAAAATGTTTCTTTCGGCCGCTTGCTGTTTCTGTTGACTCTTAATGCCAGGTGAAGCTGCACAGATCCAGATCCTGCAGGGTTCCACTTTCACAGATTCAGCCTGGGATCACCCAAATAAGAAATGTTCATAGCAATATTAATATATTTGGCCATCAGCTAAGAACATTCTAGGTGGCTGTGGCGCTGAAAACTGAAAATTGTTCCCACAGTTTTTGCTTCCAGTGTAATGAGGATGAAATGTTTCTGACGGAGTTCGTCTGTTGCATATAAAGGCTGTTTCTCTGCTCCTTGATTTTTCTTCGCATCCTCTTTGTTAGCCTGTTAAAGCGTCAGCACACAAATCTGCATGCTGTGTTAATTAGAGAGGGCAGTATTGGCCAATAAAACTAGGAGGTGTAAACCTCAAGTGTAAATATTTAGACTCACACTTCTTCATACTTATAACTACATAACTGGCTAATTAGGTGCTATCTTATCTCATTTAATCTCATCTCATCTTATCTTATCCTAGTAAATAATAAGACAACAAAAGTCCTTTTTAACGTAACTGTATATACTAAATTCTGTGGAACCTCCCTCAATTCCTGCAGGAACAGTCTCTCCTTGTCTGGGAAGGATTCACACTGGATACTGAAACACTGAAACTTTGCTGTGAGGATTTAATTGCATTTACCCCCTAGAGGTCAGGTGCTTATGTTGGATGCCACTCCAACTCAATGGCTTTCTAGTTATGTGTGCCCAAATGAACACATGTTTTAGTAATGGGTGCATCTGCCAGGATATTGTGAAAATGTTTTTTTCATCCTGAGTTTCTCATTTCTTGCATTTTTACCACAGTGAATGATTTTAGACCCTAAATAAATGAAAACAATTATCTATCATATCTACCATCTATATATTTCTTCTTTAACAAAGCAGTTTACGTTAAAGTTTATTTCCATCCTTTTTTTTGGCCAGAAAATATAGTACAATCAAATGACATATGCGTGGATTAGGCCCACTGAACACAGCCAGGCTGAATGTACTTAACCCTGTTAAACACATACTTCGGACGTTTTGAAGTTTACCTAACCACAGTGTGTTGAAAAGCACACTAAGATATGATAGGAAATCCAAGAAAAAACAAAAGAAATAAAAAAGTACATAAATCTGAAAAGAGTTATGAAACCATTTCTAATGTTTGAGAAATTGTCGGAGCAAGATGATTTCTAAAGCACGATTTTCGTACGTGAACACTGGAGAATCTACAGAAGTGTGTGCCTGCCATAATGAGGGCAAATCATCCAAGAAGTCTGCAGAATTCCAAAAAAACTTTCAAGAACTTGTTGTCTTAAAAACTTTCACAGCAATGTAAAAGACTTAAATTCATTATTGGTTGATGTTAAAATCCTGCTACATTATTAGTTTAATCATTTTTAGCAAGGCAGTTTGCATATTGGGGGAACTGTTTTACACTTCAGTGTATGAGAAAAATAAATGTTGTATTTTATCTTAAAACCTCTTGGTCTACTGGGGCCAAAAGTGATGCCACGATTCCCCAACAAGTATCTGAAAACAGAATGTGATAAAACAAACGTGTTTATTCCAATGGGCAAAATAAAAAAAACCCATAGGCCTACAAAAAGCAAAACCAAAGGGGTAAAGACATCCAAATAGGCAAAAACAGGTCCGAAAACATCAAGATTGGTCCATGATCCAGAAAGAGAGATTACCAAAAAATTTAAGGAGCGGCAAGAATCAGGGTTGAGGAAAACTGGCAAATGAGTCCGAGACAGATCTCAGAATCCGAGGAAATCCCCTGACAAAACCTAGTTATTCATGCAAGTTGTGAAGTATTTATAATTATAGTACCAGACTCTTGTGGTTAAAACTCAGGTGAGCTAAATCTACGCATCAAATGTTTTGATGAAGATCTGCAATGCAGTTTGGCTTAATGTCAGAGTGAATGTCTGGAGTGAAGTTCTGCCACTCTAATCTCAAGAGTGTTTTATAACAGCTAAATCTAGGTAAACATATTGGAGTGAACAAACAAATAGCAATTTTCCATAGGCATACAGAAACTGTACCTAAAGTATACTGCAAACTTGCTGCACGCTTTGTTTTTTCAGTGTATCTCAGGCAAGTGTTGCTCTATTTGTGATGGAAAGCCCTTTATTCACAGTACAGCAGGGTTCCTTAAGCTAGTGGAAAAGCACCATAAATGTGAAATTTCTAAACCAATCCAATCAGTCCAAAGCCCTGGCAATGGTCTGCTCCTCAACATCACTCGGTGAATACCAAGCCCTTGTGGCTGCATAAAAAACTCGATTTAAACATTTAGTACACATGTAGGAAAAAAGATAAATAATAAATGTTAACTATGAGCTATAAAGGACTGTTGCTCTGCCATTCACAGCTGTAATGAGACACACAAAGTAAATGTGATGTCCAAATATCTGGCAGCTTTTTTAAATTAAGAAGTACTCCTGAGGCACTCAAGAGGATTATGAATATAAAAAGCCTTTATTAAACTTGTTTATATAGAAAAAACATGCAGACACGTTTCAGCCAAGATGGCTTTCTTCAGGGCTAATTTAAAAATGGAAGTCAGTGTAGTCCATTTTCTAAGTCTGCATGTAGTCACATGACCAGGAAGATCAGGTGTTCACCGGCACAGGGGTATCACATGACATAGAGAGTCGTTACAACAAAAAAGCTATGTTTAGGAAAAGCCCGCTATTTAATTTTTATTTGAGCCAAAAATGTGTATGCATTTTATTCCTTAGACTTCCCTGACACACAATATACTTAACATTTTTTTTTCATGTTGGTTATGTTAGTGAAAATGTAGGTTTTATCCTCAGCAAAAATTGGGACTATGGGAAGTCACATAGTCAAAATGTAAACAAATACTTCAATTTGACCTATTTAATCCCACAATGTTGTACATCTGTGACCCCTCACATGGCTAAAGGCCTGCTTCTGCAGCCCCATTGGAGGACCATGCCCAATTGAGGCAGACATCACTTTCCAGAGGTGCAAGCAGGATGGAAGGGGGCGTGGTCATTTCACAATTCACACAAGTCACATGATATTGACATAATTTAGAGGAGACAACCTTTTTTTTAACCTGCATTAGCAGCAATCAAGTCTGATTAAATGGGTTAAAGAGAATGTACGAATATATTTTTGGGCTGGATTTAGTGGGGCTTGTCACATTGGGGGGTGCACGGGCGTGAGGTGAGGCGCAGAGGGCAGGTTCTTTAGATGGATTTCAATGTTGACACAGACTCAAGACAATACAAAACTGAAATCAAACCAGTCTTGCGGGCCGAACTGAAAACAGCACAAATAAGACACAAAAGGGGAGGATACCGTGCACGACACATCAGGTAGAGTGAGGGTTGCTCCGACAATGAACAAAGGAATCTACAGAACTTAAATACAAAAACACACACTCACAAAAACCAATCAAAACCCCTAATCATTTAAATTAAATAAAAAGCCGGTGAACACAGTGACTACAGACACAGACATACACACTCCAGAATATCAAAATAAAAGTCCCAATCAAAACCTCCGCCACAACAGGGCTGTTCCCTTGTTTGTGGTGAATTTCGACCCAAAAATAATACCAACACAAGGTGCCTTAGATCTCAGTACTCATTATGAGAATTATTCACAGAATTCTTCTGGTTTTACTCAGACCTGATTGCTGGCCCAGCCACTGAGCCTTATTCTGATAAATACAACCAAACAAGCTTTATTCATCCAACAAAATCACATAGGAAAACTGTTGTTATTCACCACAATAAAGCACAAAAACATTAAAAAAAAACAATTTAACCAGATACAATGGGCAAAAACATATGCCTTGCTGCCTGAGCTTTTATATTGTAGTCTTTCTCATCTGATGCATCAGTTCTCTCATTTAGGTAATCCATTCCCTCTGTAATTTAAAGACAGTACTAAAGTAACAGTTGTAATAGAGTATTTAGCTTTCAAGCTGCAACATTAGTTCTCCTCTAAACACAAAAACAAATAAATAAAACAGCTTGCCCCTCAAAATACACCTCAAAGCAGTTAAAGTCTTTCAAATGTTCTTCCTGCCTGCAAGGTACATCCACATTAGGGGGTTTCCTACTCTTTAAACTGGAAGATACCATTCTAGACTCAGCAGTCGGAGTGATGGTGATTTTTCGCTTAGACCCGATTGACCCTTTGTGATTAGGGGCTGCATTATAAGCCTGGGGGAGATCTTTTTCAACTGAACCACCCCTGATTCTACAGTTTATCTAATTTCCTTTCAAATCCCCTGAATGGTTATTCTAGCAGCTGGCGGTGACTTGCAGCGCTTTAAAGATGGATTTCCATGTTTCTAGGTGCTCGGGGTTTTCAAAGGCAAGCTGAATGGAGTAAAGCAGGGCCAGGTACCCCATCACATGCCAGAAGACCCTGGAGAGATTCACTGAGGATGAAAAGCAATGTAGGCCTTGCCTCTATGTGCAGCCAGCGGGGGAGAATAGGGAAGGCTCTCTGACCTTTCCCTGCATATGCTCCATTAAGGATGCAGGCTGAGTCACACTCAATTGAGTTTCTCTGAAAAACAACTGGCTCTTAAATTGGCATAGAACAGTGTGTTCCCCTAGCTCCATATTCAATATGTCAAAAAGCGGACCAGGTAGCCCTGAACTCAACACCAATACATTTCCATTAATACTGGGAGAAACAAACATGAAAAAACACACACACACACACACAAACACACACACACACACACACACACACACACACACACAAACAAACAAACAAACAAACACATGATCTCCCCAAGTAATAAAAAGTGAGAACATAACATTGGAAAAATACTGGAGATGGACAAAAATTTCACAGTCCAGAAAAAAGATATCCAATTACATTTCTGAATCTATAAGTTCAATCCTGAACCCGTTGGACCTATTTGCTTTGTCCACAAAAAGGACCAATGCTTCCTGACCATACTTAACCAATGGCAGGCAAAGGCTAAATCAATAACCCATTAAAAGAATAATACCCATGTGCAATTAGAGATAGGAGCTTTTGTGTGTTTTTTGAAAGGAAAATACTCAGCAAATTTAATACAAATATCGACTCACTACAATGGACACCATATTTCTCTTTCTATGTTTATGGGGATCCAGGGATATTTATGAATGTACAAAATCGTTAAAAGGTAAAACCCATTCCTAAATTCATTGAAAGAAATCTAGGATTTCTAGTTGCATTTACAGTAGGGAGAATCTGGTTTATCGGATTTCTGGGGAGGGTGATATTGGTTCTACTGGTTGTCTGAATATTGTAGGATAGTAAACCTGTGTAATATTACCATATAGATTGGTTATCTGTCAGTGTCATTTCCATTTTGATGGAGGCAGGCTGGGAAGAAATGGAGGGTAATGTGCTGCAGCATGATGGAGAGGTGGAGCACTGCATAGGTATCACTGTTCCCTAGGCTTTATGAAAAGAAAATGCCAATTCAGTGAGCTGCACAATGCAGTTAAATCAGCTGTCTTACAACCAGCTCTTCTTAAAAGAGGCCTGCATGCTTTTACATTGTTGATGTACATTGTACTGCATGCACATGAATTTTGCTTTGAGTTCTCACTTGCTAAATAGCTAATTTTCACTTAGCATGGACACACAAAAAACATGGCATCCTCTGCATCACTTCCGTCGTGTAGTAGACCCTATGCCTTTTCCTGTTAATACCTCTATTTTCACGTTTCAGAATCAGAAAACTGGAATTGATCCCAGAGGAAACCACCTGAACCAAATTCCTGTCTCTAACCCGTATTTCCTCCACTTTATCTACCAGATAATCAAAGGCTAAATTATATCTTAAAGCAGGGGTGCCCAGCTCCTCTCCTGGAGGGACAACTCCCTACTCAAACACTCTTGGTTCAACTTAGACTACATTCTGTAAAGTATTTATGAGGTCAGGCGCTGATGCTGAGTGAGAAGGTCTAACTCGCAAACTCCACTCCACTTTATCCCAAAGGTGCTGGAAGGGGTTGAGGTCAGGACTCTGTTGGGCCAGTCAAGTTCTTCGACACCGAACTCATCCAGCCATGTCTAGGACACAGTCATGCTGGAATAGAAAAGGTTCTTCTTTGAACTGTGTCCACAAAGTTGGAAGCATGGTGAGCAAAATGCCTTGGTCTGCTCAAGCATTAAGAATGCTCTTCGCAGGAAGTAAAGCTCAAAACCTTAAACAGGTCTGTCCCAATACTTTTGTCTATAAAGTGTACCTGATAATTGCTAACTTTAGTGAGTGTGAGAGCTAACAAAATCCTGCTGGATACAGGTCTTACACCGAAACAGCACCCCTGTGTTAAAGCTTATTATTCAATGCATTCAAAGCCTTGAACACTTCTTACGCTATGGGAGTGAGGAATTGTAGCCTGTACCTGCAACGTGTTCCGTGTTACATTAACATTTCTGTATACATTTTGAAAACATTCTTTTATGTAAAATGGTGCATTGTACAGGAAATTACCACATCAGATTATTTTACCAGGAGTTGAAATGTCTGCATAAACATAGCCATTTTCATTACCATGCATGAGCAATGAACCTGCACATGTGCTAAAGCTTTGTTTGTTTCCTATAAAGGATGTTATTTTCATTTATGACTGTACTGTATGTTTGCTGAAATAAAAAAACAATCAGTTTTTAGGCGTTAATTGATGGTCTTTTCCGTAGAATGTCACAGATAGGACCACCACCTCTATAATAGTAACTGTATCACCGCCTCTGCTGTTAGATGGTGCATTCAAAAGACACTTAATCTTCCATGCCACTTTAAACTCAGTCCCAGGGTGCTTTTTGGAAATCAAGCACTTATTAGCCATGCAAGCTCATATACGAGCGACCCTTTTCATGCTAATAAACTAATCTCCCATTCCACCAGTCCTATTAACATAATTTTTTAGGTATCATTAGTCATCAAGCAGATGTTTACATCAAATAGATCATTCATCTAGTAAATATTTTGCAGGGACATTAATTAATTAGCTCTACAACATACAAGAGGTCCGGTTAGAGCATAACTGCAACATTCCTGAATGAATGTGAGATGTGGAGCCGCAAAGCAGTGTTATTTTAGGTCGAAAATGTAAAAAGACCAATTCTGGGCTAATTTTGTAGGTATGTAGAACTTAGAGGAAGTCGATTGGGTTTTAAATGGGTTACACTGCAGGTTATGTGCCCATTATTGTCCCTATTACCAATTAACAGGTAGTATAGGAGAATAGAAGAATGACCTGGGAGCACTAGCTGAGAATCCCCTTCTGGAAGAAACTCATATTTTACACATCTATATTACACACAATGTTTATTATCAGTGTATTTTTGTGGAATTGCTGGGCAGAGAACATCATCCTCTCTATTACTAATATCTGCCCTAAAGTTCTCACTAAAGCTGCTACTCACGGAAATCATTAACACACTTCAAGACAAGGAGAAAGATCTGCCGTGACCTTTCTATCAACTCATCACATCCTTCTAGTCATCCATAGTTTTACTGTACATTCGCCCACTCCTCAAACTCAAGAGCTTGCCTGAATTACATTAGGAGAAAACACAGAGCACAGAATAGTGCATGAATGCAACTGAGAAAACGAATAAAGAAAGAGTGTGAAATCTACTCTGCATGAATCATGATCCCAAACCTGACCCGAGCCGGATGATGTGCATAAAAAACTGCCTGAATCCGGCACAAAACCTGATATTTTGTCAGGCACCAATTGGCTCGGGTCAAGGAAGAGACCTCTTGCTGACTATAATGAAATGAGACACTAAGGGCCTGTGTTTGTCTGTAATTTGAATGTCATTTGAGGGACTATTCTGAACAAGACACTTCTTTATGAGCTGAAAAACAGAAATGAATGGACACTTTTCTGACATGCCACTGCTCCATGTGTGCACATTTTGAAGCACAGATAGATAATTAAACTGTAATGGTGTTGTTGAAGTAAAAGGTATTTGTATGGGTGTGGGAGTCATCAAAAACCTCTTTTGTGAAGCTTCCAAACTTATTCTGCATCATTTTGAAAAGACAGACGAACTTATCACCTTTCTGACCACCTTACTGAATCTCATTTCTAACTGGTGCAGCTGGTGCCAAGAAAGAATTTCACACGGTTTACACTGTGTTCTGGGCTGTGCTGTGTCCATGCCTGACTATAAGTGGCCACTTTACTTTAAGCATAAAGGCTTTAAGGGGATAAACGACCATATATCACACCTCATTTACTTAGCAGTTGTTGCAGCTCGTTCCAGAGGCTGTTAGATCTCTGATGGCACACATCCGCCTTTGGTGTCGTCTCTACATTATCTTAAATGCATGCTTGCTCATATCTCATGACATGTCATGTAGGACATCTTGTCTATCAAAATCCAAATACCACTGGCCAGTAAAAAAGCAAAAGGATTGTTGGAATGCAGAGGATATTTTTGAGCGCTGAGATGATTTACTCCCTCTTACACCAGGGTAAATGGATCAAACGCTTTAGCTGACTGGCAGTTAATGGCTGCACTCTCATTCTCATGGGGTCCTGCCCTGCCAAACTCATTAGTGATAATTGGCCAGTCTTCTTAATGCAGAGTGAAACAAAATATCTGCGCAGAGGGTTCTACGGCGGCTTGTCGCTCAAAGCACTTTTGCTCAACTGAGATATGCAGATTGCACTGCGAGGCCGAATCAACACAAGCACAGAATCTCTCCTCAGCCTTATGAGCACCGACTGGACGACTTAGTGATGCCACGTAGCTTTTGACTCAGGACCTCAAACACAGAATCTCTCCTCACCCTTATGAGCACCGACTGGATGACTTAGTGATGCCACGTAGCTTTTGATTCAGGACTGAGCGTGATGGAGGAGATGCCATGGTAAGGGACAGTCTGTGCAGACGGGGGGATTTTCCAGGATGATATGATATGTGGGAAGTGACTGCTGGTGGGTTTCTGTTCTTTTTCAGTCACAACCCGCAAAGCCTCAAGACTACTCTGCCTACAGCCGTAGATTTGCTGTTGTTATTGTTGTTGTTTTCCAGGACTTAGAGAGTGGATGTCGTTCAAGGGTAAAGTGTACAAAGGATACGGGATACTTTATTGCAGCCTGAGGTGATAAAGTCTACCAATATCTTATTATACCATTTCACTTACAGTTACAAACACGGGAACTGACATTCACACACATGGCTAGATCAGACTAGGCCAATGGCAATTTGCATAAATCGTCTCATGCATGATTCATTTTTTCAGTGAATCCAAACACAAACAGAACCAAGCCACAACCATGTCACAGCAGATGTAATGAATCAGAAACACAGATCATGTCCAGTAGCATAAATGTGTCACTACGCTTACCAGTAAAAGCTCATGTTATATGTTTATAAACATAAATCTGTGTCTGATACTTGTATAAAAAATGTTTGATCACATTTTCATTACTGAAGACGTTTAGCTAAAAGGAAATGAACAAAATGGCAGTAATTATATTTGATGTACTTTTATTGGTCTTTTACCATCCAACTGGTCACATTGCAATAGGAGAGTGTTGAATACAGCAGTGTTATTATACGTTTCCTCGTTAAGCAGAATGATGTGAGATGGTGTACCAGACACTGGTATGGAATGGTTGTCTCATGAGTTATTATGCAGCCATCACGATATACAGTGTAATCAAAATATGTGCTGCGATCATAATTTAGGGCTTTTTTTTTGCGCTAGAACAACGTTTCACTACCCTTTATATCATTTATCAATATGTTACTGCGTAACAGCTAGGAGATAATGAGTTGTTTACTTATAGTGTTTGTTTGCAAAGTGGTTGAAACAGGTTGAAATAAAGTGAGACAGGGAAAGTCCCTCACACTAACATTAACCCTAACCATAACCCTCACTCTAAGCCTAACTGTAACCCTTACTCTAACACTAAGTTTACACCGAACCCTAAACTTAAGCCTAACACTAACCCTAACTCCCACACTAACACTAACACTACCCCTAACACTAACCCTAACTCCCACACTAACA
>JBBMFX010005222.1:0-13257 GCA_037832545.1 Rhabdalestes septentrionalis | reverse complement strand
AAATGGTAATATTGTGTATCTGGAATGAATTTTAGATCTTTAAGTCCATCTCATGAAAAATCGGAGCAGGAACAAAAGTGTTGTGTTTATATTTTTGTTGAGTGTATATGTTTTTCTTTAATCAACAGTAAAAGACTAGAACCTCTCTACAATATCCACGGCAGTGGCTCTAAGACAACAAGGGAAGCTCTGCTTCCTCTACTATGTCAGAAAATAAATGCTCAAATATGCACTGTTGTATTTATAGTGGTATAAATAAAAGTGTGCTAGAACACATTCAAGTTCATGACTAGCTCGTTTAGAATCAGGTGTTTATTGTAGATTGTTTGACACGATTTTCTTGTCATTCATTTCCATGTAGCATAGAGCATTAAACCCACCCTGAAGCGCAGCTTCACTGGAACTCTATGGCCATGCACAGAGGAGCATTTTTCACCAAAGAAAAGCTGTATAGTGATTGGTTAAATGCACCAATTTCGTCACTTCCAGGGAAGCTCATCTTCTCTGGGAGTGAATGCAGCAGAGGTCGGGCCACGATACTGGGCTGCTGCATGATGTTTGGAGGAGCTGTTTAAAGGGTGAAGCCCATTTTTTTGATTGGCATGTTTTAAGTATACAACCACACTTCAGAGATTCAAGTTCAGTCCCATGCAGATTTGCAGGTAATGTGCGAATCATTCTTTAAATAAAATAATACATATTAAAGATTTCTTGATTTTGCTCCTTGTTTCAGCATGGTGAAGTTAGTTCATTCATGTAATTAAAATCACTTGTGCTGGGGCGTAGCACACCGGGGGGTGGAGGGGAGTAGTTTCACAAATGTGTTATACAAATTTGTCAATGACAGCACGTGTATATTTTTGTAAATCGTTAGGGAATACAGCAGCGTTAAGGCATTTTGTACCGCTGATATCGAGCGCCCCGCCCCCCCTCTTCTCGCTCACTTATCTCTTGTGTCTACAGCGTGAGTTGAATTGAACAAGCGTGTAGGAGTGAAGGACAGTAACTAGTTAATGAAAGATGCCCATGACGTGACGAATGTTTAGGCAGCTCAAAATGCCTGACAAATTCCAGTATAAATAATTGTTCAAATTGTTAACTAAAGCCAAGGGGTTTGAGGAAGTTCCTACATTCTGGGTCATTAATACTACCACTGTTTTATGTAGGCCAGGCATACATGTATATAAATTTAGAAATTCTGGAAGTTACAGTTGGCTGTGATTTAATAATATAATTTGGCTTCCCCCATTAGCTGTGTTTTCTGGTATGTCCCAAAATTCTCTCACAACCACTGTTTCTGATCATATAAAAGGGTGAAATTCAGACTGCTCCTTTTTTTGCATGGCAAGTGAATTAAGCAACTGACATATCTTGCCATGCCAAACTGTCTTGGTAGATTGGTAGATATGTGGCTAGTGCAGGTAAAATTCAAAAATGCTTCATTGGATTTTTGGATGTTTAAGGGGGTCAAGATACTCAGTCTGGGTTTGAAGATTTAAACAAGAACATACAGGCCTACAGTTTTAGAGAAAAACTTGTGGAAAAAACCTACGATGGGGCTGCTTTCTTTGCTTCATCTCGCAATGGCGAGATTTCATTGGCAGCAATAAAATTACCTGCTGGCCTTGAATCAATTAAGATGCTGAGGTGTTTATCAAAGTCAGGTTCCAGCCTGAGAAAGATCCCAGTGGACTGTTGAGTGGAAAGATGGTCCACGGTTGAGCCACTAATGCTGCAAAGGGGTAGTCTGTTTTCTAAACAATTAAATCAGGTGAGCAGAAAGTGGTTAGATGCGCCAAAATAAATTGACTGCTGCTCTAACTGGTGAGCCTCCTGCTTCTGGGGCACTTCTGCATATAGCCCAAATGCATCAACTGAGGAGCACCCTCAACAGATTCTAGGGACTGGGGCAGCGGGTTTGGCTCACCCTAGGAGTGGATTCAGACACCAAGGAATTTTGGCACCCCCCAAAATGCTTGTTCAGTCTCAGTAAGGTCCTTGATGGTGGATGGTGATTTTTATTTATTTATTTTTTTGCATGGTGGGATGGAGCGCCCAAATGCTGAAGGCAAGCGAAAGCTCAAGTGTTATTAATGACTGGCTCAGTCGAGGTAACCACGAACTATTTGTCACACACCACACCACACCACACCACAGAAGAGCACAAAGTGTGAACAGGGTGAAATTTGTTTTCTGTATTTAACTAATTCATCCATTTGAAGCAATGGTGGCACCCATGAAGCAGTCTGTGCAGACAAAACCTTGCTCAAGTTTAATTCAGTGGTCCCATTAGCAGTCCTGGAATTCAAACCTCTGACCTTCTGTTCACAGGGGCAACTCCCTAATCATCAAGCCACTTGCTGTCACCAAGGTGTGTTTGATTGAACACAAATCACTGTGAGCATCTTACTCAAAGATTTCATGACTAGTGTGCTTACAAGCCATGCTTGTTAAGGTCCGACTATATCACTGGGACCTGCATTCTGACCTTTAAACTCTTGATGGCATTGCCAGTTTTGTGTCTTTCTCTAGTGAGCTGCTTTTGATAAGTTGTTCAGAGGAGGAAACATCATGATCAACGAAATTGAACTGCACCAGCTAGTTCACATAAAAAAGTTGCTTGTTTTCAGGCCAGCTTATTTCTTCCCTAGGGTGATACAACAGAAATCATATATTGCAAAATGATTGTAGCAGAGTATACTGCATGTAGAAAACACTTCCTTAAGAGTTCAAATCTAACTGCAGTACTAGCCTAGTTTCAGATGTCTTAGAAAGTATTAAATGGTCCAGTGTGTGTACATTTATTTAATGAGGCTTGAAAAGGGAAACAGCTATAAAAATCTAATAGCAAAAAAAACATATTTTTTGGCTTTTATCAAACAAACACGCCAGTGCAATATGAATGAGTTACACCTGATGCCAATTAAGGAAATAAAAACAAAATATGCATCATGTAAATGAAGAGAAAGAGAAATCAACTGAAAGCACAAAATAGCTGGATGTGTAGTCTACCCCACCTTACCAGATAGTACCTTTTTCTAAGATGGAGTTGCCAGATTCTTTTGAAGTCTCAGCTTGCCAAAATCAACTTCTCATTCACGTGCAATCCATTTGGTGGTACTCCATGTAATGCCACTGGTTGTGAAATGCCACAGGTGGTATTTTGTGATTGTACAAAAATTCTAAATACCTCCTCCTGTAAAATGGTGCCCTATTAAATCCAAATGGCGGCTGTCGTATCTGACATGTACTTTGTTCCTTGATCTCAGAGGCAAAATCCATCCACCTACCTTGCGCAAGCATATACCTTTCTACATGGAGAGGAGGGACTTGTGGCCTTGCTCCAGGCCATAAACTGAACATTTTTTATGGTCTGCCAGAGATGGAGACACAGCTATTCTATAAGGAACACAAACAAAAGCACTACTTCCTTATCTAACTCTGGTCACTAGAAGCAATGACAGCTGTGTCTCAGGTTCCAAGTAATGAAGCAGCAGTGTTTCTAATAAGCAGGCCTTATTGTGGTTGAATAGATCTGAAATCACATTAAATACTTGTTCCCAATGGCTGCTTTGTTAGGAACTGCTGAATTTTCTGGCTATAGCCCAACTGCTGCAGCATAATTTAACAGCATACCCTGTAATCCAGTGAAATAGGATCATTAAATCACTGGATTTATTTGGGTGGTGGAATACACCTAGCATATCAGCAGAAATGGTACTGCAATAGCATGTGTGGTTTTGGTCTATAGAACACTGTACTCACCAGTCAGTAATAGCGAGTTCCTGACCACATGACAAGTGCTGGCTAGATATAGTGGTGTTTTCAACTCAGCTCGGTAATTGCATTGTCATTCTTCTAATATCTCCACCAATGTATCTGTGCCTAATACACTCTTCTTAGCACAACAAAATTTCATGTCATTTCCAATGTCACTGCTGTGTGGAAATGGTCCACCATCTACATGATATCTGGTCAGAGGGAAATCCTTTACATAAATGGATGGGGTAGAGTGAGGCTGAAATTTCAGAGCAACTACAATAAGCCACAGTAAATGTACAGCAATGAAGTGGAGCTAATGCAGCTATAGATGTACCAGATGACAACTAACAATTAATACCATCTGCAGTTAAATACATGGTTTGTTGACAGAAAACATTTAAATTATTTAAACTCTACTACATTTAAAACACACTATTGTAACTATTCTACTTTCTAAATAGTTTGAATCAAACCCTACATTTAAAACATGAAAAAAGAATACATGTTCACAAGTTAATCAAGCCAATTCCAGTGCACCTTTGAATACAAACTGTCCATTGAAGCATAGCAACTTTGAACAATGTAAGATTTTTTCATGTTGTGAAGAGCCTTTTGATACCACATACCTAATGTCCCACGAGTTTAGGGTGTGAAATTTTCCTAAACTGAAGACACAATAGCAACAATGTTGGTTGTCAATTAAAGTAGCCAATTTAAAATAAAAGTGCACTTATATATTTACTTGAATTCTTTCATGCAAGTACATAATCTCTGTACTTCATCAATCACTGCAGCTCTCAAACCTGAACAAATAGTAGAACATATGGTCAGAGGTATACAATTTTATTAATTGTTCCAGAAAGGCACTCAAATCAAAATGGGGGAAGCTTAATGAGATTTGGAAGAAAGTGCAAAACCAATCAATGAAACAGTTCAGGAAAAAGAGATGTATGGGACTACATACACAAACTCACATAAAATCACATCAGCAAACTTTTTCTCAAAACAAGAGAGCTCAATTAAAATTAGTTGTTACACTTCCATTGTAAAAGTTTACAGATTTCACTGAAGTCAAGTTTAGATCCAGAAATGTAGTTTTTCTGGGTAGATTTCACTTATCATTCAGCGATACATAAAAGATAATCACATTACTTTCAGCAGCATATCTTGTATTTTAAACATGAAAGGGACTCAATATATTATGGAATGATCACATATACTGAGCATAGGGCACACAAAGACAGCAATTTCAGCTAAAATGAAATGCAATGTAGCGTAGAGGGGTGAGGAAAGAGGTGGTCCCCTCTTTTTAGCTGAATGGAGACTCTCATTGCTTGTGTTTCATTTCAATGAGATGAGGTGTCATTCCGCTCCTTCAAGCTGACAGTTCACAGTTCATCTCTGTAGTAGCCCAGCTTGGCGTAAGACATCTCCTTTCGTAGTTGCATGACCTCCCAAAACATTTGTTCAGCTAAAAGAAAGAAAATGGCAAACAAATGTTCAAAGTCTAGGATAATACGTTTCAATCAACATTCAGTGCAGTTCAGTAGAACATCAAAGATTTCACATTTGCTAATACTTAATAAAAAGTTCTATGTAAAACAACGAACTTAAGCAATATTAATACTTTTAATATTTTAGACCACTACACAACACTCACACCCACACATATTGTTTAGAATGGAACAAACACAGAACCTTTTAATTTAGAGTTCTTATTGTTTAGACGGATAAGGATTCATCTTGCCATTAAATCTAAACCAGAATGGGAGCTTGACCACACTGTCAAACACTTAAGCATAATATAGGTGTGGTAATCTCAGTTCAGGCTGAAAACAGACTTGTTTAGTCAGACGTTCTGTATTTAATTTTTTAATTACATGAAAGGTGTAGACCTGGGAGGCTGTGGGCACTGAGATTTAAAGTAAGCTGCGACACTGGTTTTGTCGCCCCACCACTCTTCACATTCACATTCACGGTGACTGTGAAGTGGAGTTGCGCCAGTGTCTCGGGGCACTCTCACACCCATCATACCTCTTTGTTCTGCCCTTTCTATCTAGGCTGCTCTAGCTAGATATGCGGGAGTCATAACTTGCACTCCTCATAGAAATTAACAATGCCTCATAAATTTAAACAGGACTAACTCTCTCCTCTGTTTTCTCAGATGGTAACTGCTGCACATCTGCCGGGCTTATCTCCATAGGAAAATGCCCTTGACTGATACCGGCTAGACTCTGACGCAGGATCGCTCCTGATCCTAATGTTTAGAATTACAATATACGCAATCTATATCTTATTTACAGAAAAATACAGTATTACAGTATAGATACAACAGAGTGTACATCAAGTGCAGTTGCAGTCCTTAAGTGTGAAGCAGTAACAGTTTGACTGTTTAGGAGAGAGATGGCGAGGTGAAAGAAACTTTCTTGTTGTGTCGGGTGGTCCTGGTTTGCAGGCTTCTGTACCGTCAGCCAGAGGGCAGCAGGTCAAAAAGTATGTGTCCAGGGTGCGAGGGGTCTGAGAGGATTTTTCCTGCCCATTTCCTGAATCAGCTCCTGTGGATAACTGAACTTTCCCAGTTGTTTAAGAAAGTATGTCCTCTGCTGGGTCTTTTTGAGGATGGAGAATATATTGGTCTCCAACTTCAGGTCCTGGGAGATGGTGGTACCCAGGAACATTAAGGTCTCCACAGTAGACACTGGGATGTCTGCTATGGTAACGGGGAGCAGTGTTGAGGAATATCTCCTGAAGTCCACAGTTATCTCTACATTCTTGAGCTTGTTCAGCTCCAGGTTGTGCTGATTGCACCAGAGTACCAGCTGCTCCATTTCCTGCCGGTATGCAGACTCCTCACCATCCTAAATGGTTGAATGGTCAATTATGGTGGTGTCGCCCGCAGACTTCCGGAGTTTAACAGCTGAGCTCCTGGAGGTGCAGTCATTAGTATAGAGGGAGAACAGCAGTGGGGAGAGGACACATCCTTGAGGGGGACCAATACTGAGGGATCGTATTTCTGTCTGTCAGGAAGCTGGTAATCCACTGACAGGTAGCTGGTGACACGCTGAGCTGGGAGAGTTTGGAGGAGAGGAGCTCAGACACAATGGTGTCGAAGGCTGAACTGTAGTCGACAAACAGGATCCTTGCATAAGTCCCGGCTGGTCAAGATGTTGCAGGATGTAATGCAGGCCCATATTTACTGCATCATGCACCGACCTGTTCGCTCGGAATGCAAACCGCAGGGAATTTAGCTGGTGACCTGTAATGTCCTTCGGATGGGCTAACACCAAGTGTTTGAAGGATTTTATGACCACAGACGTCAGGGCGGCAGGTCTATAGTCATTCAGTCCTGTGATGGTGGGTTTCTTGGGGACAGGGATAATGCTGGAGCGTTTGAAGCAGGAGGGGACTTCACACAGCTTCAGGGACTATTTGAAGATGCTGGTGAAAATGGGAGCCAGCTGATCAGCACAGGCTTTGAGGCAGGAGGGTGCTGGAGATTTTCTGCCCTTATTCTGGAACAGCCGGCTCACATGGTGTTCATGTACTCCAGGGGGGAGCGTAGGGGGGTGAGAGGTGTGGTGGAGGCTGTTGATTTTGGACTGAGGAGGGTGAGGGAGGTGTGATGAAGGTAATTGTCTCTGAGGATGGGTGGGTGAAGGATGCAAATCTGTCCATCTCTAACCTACAGTAAAATATATTGAGCTCATCAGCCAGGTCTTTGTTTGCTACAGCCGTGGGTGGGGGGCATCTGTGGCTGGTAATGTCTCGCAGGCCCCACAACAATGTCTCAGCTTCTCAGAGTAGCCTCTCTTAGCTGCTTTGATCTCCCTGGTCAGTGTGTTCCTGGCGTGCTTGTACAGGGCCCTATCCCCACTTCCGTACGCTTCCTTTTTGGCCTGACGAAGATGTTGAAGTTTTGGAGTGAACCATGTTTAGTTGTTGTATGTGCAGAAGGTCTTGGTAGGCACACACACACCTTCACAGAAGCTGATGTCATGTATGATGTCAGTGTCCGTCAGCTCACCAAGACTGTCCCATCAGTGCACTCAAAGCAGTCATGCATTTCCTGCTTTGCTGCATTAATCAATTTCTTCACAGTTTTGACAACAGGCTTCACACATTTAAGTTGTTGTCTGTAAACTGAAATATTATGGACCAGGCAGTGATCAGAATGTCCCAAAGCTTCCCGGGGAAAGAGCGATAGGCATCTTTTACAGTTGTCTAACAGTGGTCCAGTGTGATATTGTCCCTGGTGTGACAGTTAATATGTTGTTTGTATTTAGGAAGTTCTTGGTTTAGATTCGCTCTGTTAAAATCCACAAAGACATTTAAAAAAGGAGGTAAATTTTCTTCCAGGGTGGTAATCTGGTCAGCCAGCATGCACAGTGCATTATCCGTATTGGCCTGAGGAGTAATGTACATTCCGACCATGATGAAAGAAGAAAACTCCCGCGGTGAATAAAATGGTCTGCAGTTGATGGAAAAAGTTTCCAGGTTTGGGCTGCAGTATTTCTGTAACACTGTGACATCTGTACACCAACCTTCGTTAATATAGAAGCAGACATAATTGGCTCCTTTTTTGATTGAAATGTTTAATCAATCCTTTGAACTGCTCACATTACCCTCAACACTTAACCAGGCATCAATATCTCTAATAAAAAAACAAAAAAACCAAAAACAAAACAAAGACCCGCTGTTATGTACAAGCTATCGTCCCATAAGTCTACTCCAGGGGTCTCCAACATGTCGCTCGCGAGCTACCAGTAACTCGTAACCCCTCTCCAAGTAGCTTGCCAAAGGGTTAACGAATCTACATACATTTGAAAATGTGACCAGTCAAATTTTATTAGGGGGTGTTCACATATCACGCCTGAAAATGCGGGGGACGTCGCTTTCTCCTTCTTTCTAAAAGCGCTCGGGGGCTTGCGCTCCAGAAGTGTCTGTCGTTGCTAAGCAACCATCAGCCGCGCTCTCCATTAATTTAAGCAATGGATTTCCACCAACAAAATACACTTGCTGTGACTCTGCTACATTATTTATTTACGTAGAAAAGAAAAAAACACCATAGTGTCTGGGTGCCGGAAAAAAACGCGGGGAATTTCACCAGCTGATCCAGGAGCTCTGCCTGGACAACGGGAGGTTCAAAGTACGGCTGTGCAATTAATCGAATTTCGATTTCGGGTCTCAACAATCACATTCCGGACTAAAGCACGCACCTGATTAAAAGCCGCATGCTCTAATTTTAGAAAGAAAATCTATTTTGTACTTGTACAAGCAGCACCAGATTATTTGGATGAGGCTCCGCCCCTCCTCACAGTCTGTCCATGAGCTCCATGGGGCTAATGTTGCTAAAGCGCTGTAAACAAATCCCATAGTGCACAGCGCAGCTGACTACGGCAGCTGGATTAGTCCAAAAAAGGTGCAGTACTTGTCACAGATGGGTCTGTTCCAAGTTCAGATCGTGTTCTCACCACCAACAAACCACTCCAGGGTTTGCTTGAAAGGGTAAAACCAGGACTGTGTGGGTCCACAAGCCTATAAAATGTGTCGCCTCCCCAAAGGTCCGTCTGCAAATCAGTGTCTGGTTACGAGGCAAAATGTTTTTGGTGCCATGAAAAAAACAAAACAACAACATATATTAGCCGCACCTGATTATTAGCCGCAGGGGTCATTTTTGAGAAAATTTTGGAAAAAAGTAGCAGCTTATATTCCGGAATGTACGCTATTAACTTTTTAAGCGCATCCGCACTTTCGCCCTTCCAGAAGCCCGAACTGTCTCACTCTTTACTGTCAGCAAAGAAATTTCATATGTGGAATCTGCTCGCATTTTAAAAGCAGCGCGAGTGAAGATGGCAGAAAAAGAGCAGGCACAGAAGTCTTTGGTCAACAAAAGAGGTAGAGGGAATTCTGTTGTTTGGGAGCAGTTTGGATTCGAAGAAACGGACGAGGATCAAAAATATATTAGGTGCAAGATTTGCTACGCGGTTGTGTCAGCACCGGATGGTAACACCACAAATATTTTTAGCCATTTAAAATTTAACCACAGACCGACAAATGGCCAACTAATAAAGAAACAAAGAGAATGACGAACAGCCCCCACAACACCCTCCGCAACACAGTCATCCATTAAAGACACGCACTTCAGTGCAACTCCGTATCCATCCAGCTCAGAAAGGCATAATTTTTTTTTACAGATGCCGTTGCATACTTTTTAGCCAAAGACATGTGCCCTATTAGCACGGTTCAGAACGAAGGATTCAGGAAAATGATAAATACTCTGGACAAGCGTTATGCTTTGCCATCTCGACACAATTTCACGAGAGTTGCTCTGCTTGCTTTATTTGAAAAATGCCGTTCAGAAGTGGCTAATAAAGTATTAAAAGCAGAGTACTTCGCCACCACTACGGACCTTTGGTCTAGCCGCACAATGGAGCCATACATAAGCTTATCATTACACTTCATTGATGCCGATTTCAATTTGAATACGAAATGTCTCCAAACTGCGTTCATTCCTGAACACCATACCGGGCAAAACATAGCTCATGGACTCAGGGAAGCTATGGCTGCATGGGGTTTAAATGAGGAAAATCTCACCTGCATCACAACAGACAAAGCTGCACACATAAAGCTTGCAGCTGAGCTAAATGGATGGATGAGGCTTCAGTGTTTCGGGCACAGACTCTAGGTGAGTAGGAATCCTTCATACAGATTATATGCAATGTGGTGATTTAATTGTATGCAATTAAGTGATTTTAACAACAGTAACAACAATACTAGGAATAATATAGCAACAAAAAAAAAATCTCACTGTCTCTCACTAACATTTTACCTTTATTATTATTATTATTACCACTTGAACTACTCTTTGATGCTTTCTTAATCTTTCTTAATATATGTTGCTTCGATGAGGGTTGCAACTGTCATATAGTTGATACTAAATAGTTTTTGTTTTGTAATTTTAGAGAATGCAATGAAGGATCCAAGGATCGATCGTGGAATGGGGGTCTGCAAGAAGGTTGTCAGCAGCTTTTCCTACAGTGTAAAAAAAGAGGGATCTTGCAGAGGCACAGAAGCAGCTGAAACTACCTGAACACTCCCTTAAAACAGAATGCCAAACCAGATGGGGGTCTAGACAGAGTTCTTGAGCAGCATAATGCCATTGCCCAGGTCCTTTCTAGCGACAGAAAACTCAGAAAAAACTCAGACTCAAACTCAGAAATTCAATATTGAAAGTGCAGGAGGATGACACAGACCTTGTCAAAAGCATCAAACCGAAGATAATAGACTACCTCAATGACAAATACAGTGACCCAGAGACACAAGAGTTACTCGACATGGCCTCTGCCCTGGACCCAAGGTTCAAGCTTAAATATGTTAATAAAGACAACCGGGGGTCTATTAAAGACAGACTGACAGCAGAGATGAAGAGGGTGATGACTGCCATGGTGGTAATAATAATAATAATAATAATAATAATAATAATAATAATAATAATAATAATAATGACAATAATGGTGATAATGAAAAACTGGATTAATGTGTTGACAAAATAATTTAAAAGTTTAATACCATGATATTAATTCTTATTTTTCTTATAATATGTTCCCTGCAAGGAGAATGCCCCTCTTGTGACAGCAGCAATGTCTGCTGATGTTACAGAGGATGCTGCTGCTGCTGCTGCTGCTCCAAAGAAGAAGAAGGGCCTGGGCAGCCTCTTCAAGGTCACCACAGACAAAGCTGCTGGACCTCCTCTGCAACAGGACCAGACCACAACTTTTGAGCTACAGTTGTACCTGCAGGCAGAGACACTGGATGCAGTGGAAGACCCAATGAAGTGGTAGAAGGAATCTCAGAGAATCTACCCACGTCTTTCCAAACTGGCAAGGCAATATTTTTGTATTCCAGCCACAAGTTCTTCATCAGAGCGAATCTTTAGCACTAGCGGAAATGTTGTCTCCTGCTTGCGTTCATCATTGAAACCAGATCATGTGGTGTTTCTGGCTAACAACCTTTAAGGTTTAGATCTGTAACCCTATCAGCATTTTGGCTATGTTGAAACATGTTTACCTAGGCTTAAGTTGATGTTAAACATATTTGCAGTTAGTTCTGAGCGCTAATTTGCCAGGCTTAAAAAAATCCTTGGACTGAGTTACTGACTGGAGTTTTATTGTTAACTATGTTTAAAATGTAGAATTTTGTAAAATGTTGTTTTGAATTTTTCAGTTTGTTAAGGCACATATGTGAGCAAATTTATTTTGGACTAATTTCTTTATTTTATTATTTAATATTTATATTTTATTTATTACTTGTTTTCAAAAGATTGTGGAAGGGCACTACGTTGTTGATCTTGTTTGCCTTTATCTGTTTTATCTGTCTTACTCTGTTTTAAGGAGAATTCACTGTTCTGTTCAATAAATGCAACATATTTCCAAAGTGGATGAGTAATCGTGTAAAATAATCGTGATTTCAATCATGACCAATATAATCGTGATGATCATTTTTTCCATAATCGAGCAGCCCTAGTTCAAAGACTATTTCAGACTTAACAACGACCAGATGGATTATATTTTAGGAAAAATTGGCCGAAGCATCAGTAAACAGAGCTTCTCCCGTGAAGCCAGCTTTGGTCAGTGTAACGGAAAAGGCAAGGAAGCTAATTGGTTGAATCTTGTCACATGACCCACGGTGTGCTTGGGGCGTTCTGAAAAGTTGAGGTTCCAACTCAACGCTGACGCACCTGAAAAAATGATACAAAAATGAGTAGCTCTCTGCCATTTTCATTTTGTAAAAGTAGCTCTCACAGGTAAAAAGGTTGGAGATCCCTGGTCTACTCTGTTTGGATGTAAAACTTTTATCCAAATTATAAGCTAGGTGATTGGAGTCTGTCATGCCCTCTATTATTTCTCCAGATCAAACAGGGTTTATCCAGAATAGACACTCTTTCTATAACATTAGGAGACTTTTCAATGTCATGTACAGTGTTCCCGGGTTCATCCGGCTAGGAGGCCTTTGAACATAGAGTCTGTCTTTATGCAGACAATTTATTCCTATACATTTCTAATCTTTCTGTTTCAGTTCCAGCTGTACACGATATTCTCAAGTCATTTGGTTGCATCTCTGGCTATAGAGTAAATTGGGACAAGAGCGAGTTTTTTCCCTTAAAAAATGCCGCCCTCTCTGGATTTCCCTTTCAAAATTGTTCAATTGGGTTTTAAATACCTCTGTATTCAGGTAAGAGCCAAAGTTACGGAATTGTTAAAATACGATTTTGCCCCGTTACTGACTTCAGGAAGATTTTCACCTCTGGTGGTTACTGCCCTTGTCCCTGGTAGCCCATGTCAATTCTTCCCAAATTGCCTTACCTTTTTTAGTGTATACAAATATTCTTTCCTCAAACATTTTTTTCAAAACTGGACTCTTTAACCTGTTACACCGCCGCTAGGGGGCTCCGATCCATATATGGCACATTTAATTTAACTGTTTATATTGTGATTG
>JBBMFX010005202.1:0-13258 GCA_037832545.1 Rhabdalestes septentrionalis | reverse complement strand
GCATGCAAAAAGATCAAAGTATGAGGGAGCTGTGAGCTTTTCAATTTGGGCTGGCAGAACGGGGCCCCCTAGCGGTCTGAGGGGGTGATCGTGAAGAGGTTAAAAGTAAGGATACTGCTATGATGTTCTAGGTGGTTGCTAGTGTTTGGTAGTTGTCTTGATATCCCTAGACGAGGCTAGGCAGTTGCTACAATGTTGCTCGGCGCTTGTTATGGAATTGCTTGTTTTAAACGTGTTTTCTAGAAAATTGCTAGGTGGTAGCTTCATTTCTCAGATGTTCTCAGGATGTTTCTAATCAGTTGGTTCCGTATTCTAAGTGGTTTCTCTTGATAAGTGATGGGAGTGGTACCTCTAGCGGCTACTAGGGAATTTGCTATGATGTTTCAGGTGGTTATGAGGGAGTCCCAACTTTTCTACTGCAATTACTTTTAGTAACAAAGTTGTCTCATACATTCTGGTGAGAAAATGTTCAGTTGTCACCACCCCGGTAAGATGAAGCGCTAACAGAAAACGAATGAATAAATGAATGAATATATACACTCAAACTTTATACATGACATCATGCTTGTCATCCATAACCAGATTGATCATTCCGAAGCTTAGTTTGGTGCGAATGTCTGAAAATACCCGCCATAAAAAACAAGAAAAAGAAAATGAATCTCATAGCAATAATGTTGAACACTGCATAGCGCTAAGCAGTTCTGTCCTTCATTGTTTATGTATTTTAAGCCAATTTTTGGTGGTGAGATGGGTGTCTTCTACCCCCCCCTCCCCCTCCCCTTTTTTAGAACCAACCCCTACAACCCCCTGCCATGAAAGGTTCAGAAGATCACACTTTGTTTATGCTCTGTTCCTGCCTCTTGCTTTCTCCGTATTGGTTGGTTGTAAAGGTATAAAACCCAAAGGAAACTGGCCTGAACATTGTCTTTGCTTTGTGTACTTGCTTACTGTGTGTTATGTATATTCTCTTAACTGTGTATGAGCTCCTGTGTATTTCTGATCTTGTTTGTGCCTTGTCCCTTTAAAACTGAGGGTTTAACAGTTTGTATATATTTCGTAAATAGCTCGAGAAATCACTTCCGTAAATGATGCTTGACACCATTTTGGTTAAGGTACTTTTCTCCCAGTAGATTTCTTAGGTTGGAGCTTATCTAGGGTTGTTTTTGTTTATTATTTTGGTCTGGTCTACTTCTGAAGCTTTAAAATAAATACATTTTTATTATTCTTTGGCATGTTGCAGCCAAACCTAGACCGGGCCGTATTAAAGTAGAGCGCCGCAGGATACACATGAACACACTTGTGTTGTATAACACTACTCAAAGAATCATTGCCACATTATCCCGCTAATCATGGCCATTCATTTAACCACATTCATCCTGTAAGGTGCCTCAGCCATATCAGTCACAGGCCAGCGTGCATAATGGACTCAAATGACAAGATTGCAATCAACAGTTCATTACAGAACAATAGCAAATAATCACTACGTCTGAAATGGCCAGGATTTGCTGATTTGTCCACACTTTTATAGTTTCAGCTCAACAAGTTTGCATTGTGCTCCGTGTAGCCTTGTGATGTGATAAGACTGAGATTTAAGAGGTGAAAAAACAGCTCTATTGGGGACACTCACTTCCAAGAAGTATGTTATGTCACATCCAAATTAATTCCAAAGCAATATATTGCATAGCCAGGGGCAAAGCAGAATAGAGAAGTGGCTTCGGCAGCGCACTCTCTTTCTTTCTAGGCAGTTTTTCTAGGCTAGGCGAATCTTCAGCATGGACATCTATGGTCCAGACCCCTAAACCACCCTTAAGAACAAGAGAAAGAAACACTGAGAAGAACAAGGGGGAAGAAAATCACACTAAGAGCATGAAAAACAAACACTGAGTGGAATTACGACTCAAAAAGAGCCACATCCTGGAAGTCGATCTGGCATCTGATTTAATTATTCAATGTGATAAACTACACTGACCAAAAAGCTCCAGATGCCGCAGCCCACTCAGCCTGATCAACTTTACTTATATTTCTGGCTTGTATTTAAAAGTCCTTTATTTCCATGACAGGCTTTGTGTGGAGATACTCTATAAAACAACTATGAATTGAATAATATTGTTGCTAAAATACTGGCACCCAGGATTGGAGCGGCTCCCGCAGTCAACCTCCTAAATGTCAATTTAACTCCTGGCTGCACTGGATTGTGGGATTATTTCCTTGTGTTATTGGGTAGCGCCTTGCATATCTCCTCCACATTACTGAAATTAGGTTTGGCAAAATCGCCTTGCCAACCAGCACAAGTGTATGAAAATGCCATGCATCTAATTATCAGTGACCAAGAATGAATTGACAACATGGGCAATCAAGCATTAAGTCAATAAGCACACCATCACCTTATCAGCTCTACATTGTTATTATTATTTCGTTCAAATGTAGAAATGCATTCACAGTATTACTGTATCCAATAGAACCTTTTTAAAAGAAGCTCGGAGACATTTCTCCAGTTCTAGAGCAAAACTAGAACCTCTTTCGTCGACTCCATCCTTCCTGCCCACAAAAACGCTACAATATAAAACTGAATTAGAATTTCCACTTTATTTCCATACTCTAATGTACAATTTTCATGGGAAACACAAGGAGCAAACAAGGATATCATCTGAAGATAATGAGAACACACAGCGTCATTGATGCACAGCACCAATTTTATGAAGCAACAAAAGCTACTAGATCTCCAACAGTGTCCAGAACGATTTTAGACGGGTCAAGTCCAAGTTGGGCACAGGATCTGATTAATTAGGTCTCTCTTCCCCTGAGGCCCGCTTGATGATGATATTTATGTGGTTTTATGTCATAATTCATCTAAATAATACTATTCTGATATTGGCTAGGTTGTAAATGATGTATATTAGGTATTTGTCCAGTACTCATTGTTTAAGGCTTTAAATATTAAGTTCAAGTAATGCAGAAAAATGGGAAAATATCACTTTTCAGGGTTATAAGGGCTGGAGTGCTGTGGTTTGAGAGCGAAAGCTGGTTTTGCTGTATGGCAATTTTTTCTCTGCATATGCCCCCCAGATCCTGCTTTTAAAAGGGAACTACATTCCAAAACCCCCCATATTAAAGTATTTAAGGTGTAGACAGAGAGCTATAAGTGAGATGCTCCAATATGGAGACACTCAGTGAGTCTGAACCAGAGTCTCTATTATTGTTTTTATAGCCGGAATTCGGTATCTCTTCCCTTCTTACAGTTTTGGAAAGATTGGCATGGTTTCAACATAAAATGTCTTAATATCTGGTGCAGCATGCATGTTTTCAGATTTTTGATTGGTTGATCAGGCACCGAAATAATGGTAGATATATATATATATATTTTTACACAAAGTTATTTGCCCATAAAACCAACGTTTCTCCAAACACAGATTTACCGCAACCATGCAAGCACACTACGCATTTTCGCATGGAATGCATCTATTTCTGACTGCTTTCTGATTTTGACCATTCTTTGTACCTGGCCTTGCTTCTGAGATTCCTGATATTGCCCTGGGCAGCTGGTTGCCTAGTGGTTTGGTGCTTTGCCCTGTGATCATGGGCTCGAATTTCAAGACTGCTAAGCACCTCTGAGGTTCTTTTGTTTAATGTACCGTCCTAACGCACTGCTCCCCAGACACTGTGTTCCAGGCTTCCTGCTGCTTCAATCGGTGAACGGGTTTAATACAGAAGATGCATTTTGGGATGTTCACGCTGTGGTGTGTTCACGTATGACAGAATTGTCACTTACCTTGTCTGTATGCCAGTGTTTGCACATCTCTGGACCTTGTTTTTGGATTAACTCACTCAGCCCTGTTCTCTGAATGCTGACCATAAACTGTTTGAATATGTGAATTGAGTGTGTATGAGGAACTTTCAAAAGTCTTCATCTGATCCGTTCTTACAGTTTTTGGGTAGCACTTTCTTAAACCTACTGAATAGCAATACAGTGCAGAAGCTTCAATGCAGAAGCACCAGAGTCATTTAATTATGCAGAAATTTATCAGATGGGTTTTAGGTGAGTCAGCTTCCGGACAGACACAAAGCTCAATGCGCCTGATTGGCTTAATCAAGGACAGACATCCTATAGATTACAGTTCCATTTATGTTCTTTTGCCATTAAAAAGCTTTGGGAACTTTCTAGGGAAGAAACACTCTTAGTACAACACTTAAATGATAAAAAAACGGCCATAAATAAAGATGATGACTTTGGAAAGGTGCCTGTCCATCAGTCCCCAGGTGAATTGTTAGGTGACCATGGACAGTCGGTTTTGTTTTTGTCGTCTTCTTGCAGCTCCTCATTCAGGGTCTTTGACTCATACTGGGTCTTTGACTAGACCAGACAAGAGGAAAAAGATTTGGTTGGTTAGACACTCTGCCATTGCTCTTCAGTATCTGTTTTACTTCTTTAATTCATGAAAGCAGCTTTACAAAGGTTCACAACGTGAAGAGTGTTCTTATTGTAACATACCAGATTGTATTTGAATGAAAAATTGCCCTGGAATCTCCAGTCTGCCATGATCGTAGGTTTCTACATTTTCAGGGTTTACATTCTACGTTAAAATATCTTTTGAAGGTTTTTTGCTGGTTTTGACGGCTGCTTAGGTTGGGCAGTATGCTGATCATTGTCAGTACGTCTAGAACACTAAACTGCATGTACTAAAACAAAGAAATAACTGGAGCAATGAAACAGCACCTGTAACACTAACCCATGTAAAGCAGCTCAAGATAAGTAGAGCTTTGTTATCTTCCCAGCCGTCTACAGGGGGGTCCTCGGGCTACAACAGTCTCGACATGGGATGTTTCGAGTTTACACTCACTACCATAACTAGTGTGCTTGTGCACAGTGAAAGAATATGCAGAATACGCAGAATACACACTAACATGGTGTATGGGGGAGGGAGTTGACCTCCCCCTGTAAGCGAACCTACAACATTACTGTACTGTTAAAAGTTTTTTTTACACTCATTTATTGTCATTTTTTTCTGTTACTACCGTACAGAGTACATTTATGTCCTTTTTCTGTTGCTTAGTGGTGTTTTTATGTTGTAGATCAGGGGTCTCCAACACATAGCTCAAGAGCTACCAGTAGCTCGCAACCCCAGTCCAAGTAGCTCGCCGAAGGGTTAACAAATCTACATACATTTGAAAACATGACCAGTCAAATTTGATTAGTCACTTGGAAAACCAACTTGCATGTATAGCCAACCATATCCGCCCCCTTCTTACCCCAAATCATTATTTGCCCATTAGTTGTCAATAAAACAGTTGTACTGCTGTCAAGGTTTATGAGTCAAAGGTGATGATTCAGATTCGGATTCGGATTCAGATTCAGATTCAGATGATGGGAGATTGGCAGGAACCATGACCGCGGCAGGTCACCATACAAATAAAAGGCTGAAAACGTATTTTCATGATACAAAAATCAGTAGCTCTCTGCCGTTTTCATTTTGTAAAAGTAGCTCTCAGAGGTAAAAAGGTTGGAGACCCCTGTTCTAGATTATGATTTTAGCTGTGTTGGGATCAGTAGGTGACTGAGGCTAGGTTGTGTTTTAGGTTACATCCCTGTCGAACTCAAGGACCCCCCTGTAGATTAAGTACATCATAAGATGAAATATCGACTTGCCAAATCATCAGTGCAACATACAACACAGTCAGACCGAACAATAATTGAGAATTAATTTTGATTAAACGTACATAAATGTATATAAATAAATATTTCTATATGGCTTCAACTATTGTTAGTATTGTTAGATTTTCTTTTACAACATCTGTGCTTAACTAACTTCAGTCCTGGGGACTTTCAGGACTCCCTGAGCAAATAATCCGACTCAGTAGGGCTGAACCTGGTCGGAGGCTGATTATCTTACCGCTCCGTTCGAGAGGCAGCCGCTCGAACCTCGACTCATTTGCTTGAGTTGTTATTAAAGCGTACACATGCGAACACAATGCAGCAGAGTGTGCAGCACTAAATGAACTGCTGCAGAACTCATTTGGGCCCAGCCCACAGAGGTTAGCTGAACCCATCTGAGGTCGTTTGTGTGGGCTCCAAGAAACACTGTAGGAGTCAATCTAACAGATTTGTTCTCTGTATGACTGACGAGGAGCATTGGTTTTGTATGTCTGCATTTATTTATGTGTTTGAAAGCATCTTGCTTTACCAAATAAACTCTCATGATTAGCATCTTTTTAATACAAAAATATTGGTAAATATTTTTTTAAAATGTAAGAATTTGTTTTACCTGTGTCAAACATTTACAAGTAAATCCTCACAGTTTTGTGTTATCCTGTCCCTCAGAGCAAGAGTTCCACAAATCTATTTTGAAAACCACAGGTCTTTGTATTTCCTATGGTGTGGAAACTTATGTCTTAATTATTACATTAAAGGTTTTATTCAGATAAAGAAGCAATGAAGTTGTTTAACCTCATACAATGCAACTAACTAATTAAACGGAGACAATACATAGCATTTACTAATCTAAACTAGTGCTACAACTGATTCTAAATGATTGTTACAAATGTGGTGTGTACGTTCATGGCTTTCAAATAAAGTGAAGTGACACTTTGTTATATGTGAACATACCAAAGCACACAGTGCGAACTGTGTATAATTCTTCCACTGCATTTAACCAAATCACCCAGTGAAGCAGAAGGCAGGCAGGAACACAGCCCCAGGGAGCAGCTTATGGGGACCATACCTTACTCAAGGGTACCCCAGAGGTAACACTAGCATTCCTGGGATTCAAAACCACAGCCTTCTGATGACAGGGCCAACTACCTAACCACTAGGCTAGTGAATCCACCAGCAGGTAAAGCTGCAGGATTATCATATGCAATTTACTGGTAGGAGTCTAGCCCATTATTCCACCTCCACCAAAATTCCCTGCTGGCACTATGAGATCTATTTCCTGGCATTCATGAAACCCAGGTAGTGAAGAGAGCAAGAGAGACTCTTTTCCATCTACTCATTTCACTCTCCTTCTTTCTATATCTATCTCTCTCTCTCTCTTTTACTCAATTCTATTCACTTTCTATTCTCTCTTCCTTTTTGTTTCAAACTCATCCTCATTTTTCATTATGTATCTCCCTTAAACGCATTCCCTCTCTTTTTCTCTCTCCCTCTCTCTGTCGTATGTCCTCTACCCCCCACTTGCTCTAATTCAGTCGCCGCTGGCTAAAATGCCACATTAGCGTTACGCTTATGTAACTTTTAATTCGCGTTCACACTCTAATGACTCAGCAGGCCGGCTCTTTGCTGCACCACGGGCCGTGTTTGTAAGCCGAGCCTCAGTTTTGTTGAGGTGTAATTACCACAGATTATGCCCAGGCTGGCCTGCAGGACACCGTTTTGGGGGGCCCTAGTCTACGTGTCACGCTGACCACGGGCAGATCTGGGCACAACGTGTGAACTGAGTTGTCAGGGCAACATGTTTAATCTCAGTTGCCGCGCACACAGGCAGCCAACATCCGTCATACACCTCGGCAACAGTCCAGCGCATGCATCTCCAGCCCAGCATTCTCCTCGTCACATTCTTTGTATTCATCTTTCTCTCTCTCTCTCCCCTCATCTACTCTGTACACTCTAATAAAATGGGGGATTTTAGAGGTTTCATTTTAAACTCATTAGCCGAAAAGAAAATGTAAAGGTAAATCCTTATCCATACTGAAGTCCCGCAGTGCTATAATGTAAACACCCTCCAGCACCTTTTGGATGAACTGGAGATTGTGATCCAGACCTTCTCATCAACACCAGTGTCTGACCTCATAAATACAAAATGAATGGGCACAGATTCCTACAGAAACTCCAACATCTTGTGGAAAGTCTTCCAAGTCGAGTATAAGTCCCTATTGGTGAAATGGCCAGGCATCCTAATGTTTTTGTCCTTATAGTGTATGTATAAAATATACAAAATTAAACTGGCCATCCATTAGCCATTTGTACAATTTTGCTGGTTTCAATTAGTGTTGTTTTTGTCAACGAAAATTATGACAAAATATCTTCGCAACGAACCTTTTTCACGTGACAAAAACGAGACGAGACGCGACGTAAATGCTGGTCATGTGATGATAACGAAATGAAATAAATAATGTAGTTTAAGATCAAATCTATGCTAAAATGTCTCTTCATATTCGTTGACTAAAACGAGATGAGACGCTATTTCCTGTACGATAGGGAGGAGAGAAAAAGGTAAATGACCCTCGACCTTAGAGTTGAAGGACGTTAAGTCACAATTAGGACTGGGAATTTAACGCGTTAATTAGATTAATTAATAACAGAAAAAATGTATGCGTTAATATTTTTAACGCAACTAACGCTTTAAGCCCTGCCACTAGTTCAATTCAAGACCAAAAATACGTCATCTTCCTTTTCAAAGCTTCAAGTAAGCAGCGCGTGAGGAAGCTTGTGAGATTTGGAAGAAAAAAATGCCATAATGTCGAATAAAAAGTTGTCTCGTGATGTCTTGTGAATGTTTTTTTGCCGATTCTGACTCTGAAGGAAAAAACGCTCGCGCGTCTCCCGGTTCAACTTCGGAGCGCAGCTGCGAGGCGACAGGGATCACGAAGCACAAACACACGTTTATTTCAACATTTTGCCCATCAGGAAAGTGGGTGGCAGTGGTGAACGTGCTCTTAGAGTCTGTAGGAGCGTTGATGGACGAGCTAGAGGCAGCAGGAGAGGGGAAAATTGGGCTGGAAGTAGCCGTAGCCGTAGCATTAGCTTCTCCATCCAGACCTCCAGATGGGTGGAGGGCTAGAAATAGTATGATAATGGTGGCTGGGTTTATTTGAGAAACGAGGAAATGTATCAAAACTTACAACTGTCATATACGGTAACCTAATTCATACGTTTGGTTCAATCAGTGATATAAATTTCATGACCATTGCAGTCAATGTTATTGGCTTGTATTCAATAATAAATGGGAAAAAAAACCCTGCTTTTTGTAACGTCTGTATGTATGTGCGATTAAATGCGATTAATTAGATTAATGAATCGCCACGCCATGTAATTAATTAGATAAAAAAATGTAGTCGCTTGACAGCACTAGTCACATTACTTTTGGCCATTGAGAGACACTGTGAATTGGACTTCAGATTCTCTGCCCTTACCGGTAGCCGGTCCGATATTTCCTGCCACTCTCCTTGGGGCGGGCCATGATCCAGCATTTGAGAGTCACGGAGCTCGGAGAGTCAATTTAGGAATGCACCCACAGTTCAGAACGTGTGTTATAACGGCCCACGTATAAAAAAAATCTGATTTAAATTGGGCTCGGGCTGAAAATTACAGTTAATGTGTCGGGCCAGGATGCACGGGCTCGTGTCGGGTTTCATTTTTTGGGCCCAACCTAAGCTCCATTGTGAATGAAATGTATCCAGAGTGGACAAAAGTTTTGGGACACACACAAAGTCTCTGGGGTGCGATGTCGTTAAGCCTGACATGACTGGTCCCCAGAACAAATAAGTTTGAGAAATGCTGGTGTAGACTAAATTTATTCAGGATTTTAAAAAATATTCAGGTGAGTTCAGGCCCACACACTGAAGGTGAAGACTTATACCAGTTTTAAAATTTGGGTTTTATGGCAACAGACACACACACTTTCACATTGTACACATTGTATTTGCACTTTTCAGTGATGGGATGTTATTCGTTTCTTTTATTAAAAATGTTGTGTGTGTACATCTAAGTTCTAACATAGTTGGCAAAACAAATGTCATAAATTCAAATCAGAGTGTCTACCATGTCTTGAATGGTTGTACAGTATTCTTGAGCCTACAAGGTAATCAGATAACCTTAATCGAATTGTGAAATAGGCTTGACTGAAATATTAGATTTTGTCTATTTTGCGAAGTACTTATACTATTTTGACTTGCATTAATAAAAAAGACTAAAATAACAGCTTTCATCGACTGAAACTAGACGAAAATAGTCTTGGATCATTCTGACTAAAATACTCAGACTTTTAGTCGACTAAAACTTGACGAGACTAAAAAGAGACTGGACGTGACTAAGACTAATAAAAACTAAAATGACAGCTTGATGCAAAGACTAGACTAAAACTAAAATTATAACAGGCCGCCAAAAACAACACTAGTTTCAATACACAGTTTTGGTACTTGCGTGAGGTTGCTACCAACAAGATTCCCTGTTTTAAATAGGAGCTGAAACATTTTAATAAATTAATAAAAATAAACCTTTTTTTTTTCAGTGGAGCTGATAAAATGGACAGTGGATTTAGATACAGTATTTGTGTACCTAATAAATTGCCCTGTCTATTGGTATTGACTGATTGTAGTCGTATTTATTTATTCAACAGATTTTGCCTTCCCATCCTCTCTCCTCTTTTTCTTTATTGTATCTCCCATGCATTTCTCATTTCACTCATCAAACTCCTCACATTCAAAGCAAATCAACAGATGGCCAAGCTGTGCCGAACAGACCCATGGGATACAGGCATTCAGATAAAGCCTGATACAGCAGAAGCTCAAGCTAAGCTCAGAGGCAGCGGTCAGGTGGTCCATAAGTGAGCAAATGACCATCTCTGCGTGTGCACAGATACGCGGATGTTTTGTCTAGACCTGACATTGATGAGGCGCATGGAAACAGCATAGGGTTTTGGAGTTTAAAAACATTTGCCTGTGCTGTACATATGTTTTTGCCTGTAGAAGCACCTTTAGGCAGTAGAACCAGGGTAGTCAAAGTAAACACATCAGAAAAATAAATTGCCACCACTATGCTTTTAGTGCACAAGAGACAATTTGGTGACATTTTCAATGTAGGCTGCCCTCACATCTCACATCTTCACATCACTCACTGCTTTATCTTTGTCGTCCAATGAGCTGCCAGATTATGGAGTGCTTGTCACACCATTGTTCAGTGTTTTTTGGATCCAAAGGCCTGTAGATAGTCACCAATTTTATCAAATATCTTCAGGTGGAGTATCCAGGCTCTTGTCAGGTCCAGACAATTGTTGCATCTCTACCCAAGACCAAAGGCATACCTTGCCTCTACGTATGTTAAATGGGAATGTTGCCTTTAAGGTCAGTGCTCAGGAATGGTTAGCGATTACACTAGATCTCTATATAGCGTAAGACCAACTGTGCATGCATGAGGAGCCCAGGCATGGTTCAGTGCTCCATCGTGCAGGTCACCGAGTGTGAGCACATTCAAAAGCCATACTGGAACCTTGCTGTCCCTAAACAGCACTGCGATGGTTAATGGGAATCAAACATATACTTAAAATTAATCAGGCATTCAATATAGAAATTAAACACGTACTTAATGGTAATCAATGTTATCAGTGTACTTAATGTATCCAAAGGGAAAATCGGCCTAGACTTGTGTCACATAAAGCCATGTATACTTTAACTAGATTGTTTACATTGTGAATATAATAACAAACGTCCACTTTGAACTGGTATGCACCGCTCAAGTGACCGAGATGTAACCGAGAGAATCTGATCATTTTTCAAAATAAAAGATTTTTCAAATAAAAGTTTGTTCAGACTCAGATAATAAATACAATGGAAATAATTTATCATTTCTTGGCCGGCCCAGTACCAAATAATCCACGGACAGGTACCGGTACACGCCCTGGGAGGTTGGGGACCACTGTTTTAACAGAGTTACCACGAGGCTGTGATGATGAGGAAGGATTCGAGGAGCCGGGTTTGATAGTCAAAACATCAGGAGATACGCTAGAATCGTCCTGCAGTCACTGGTGACTTGGAAGTGTCATTCTGTCGTGGCTCACAGTGGCTCAACCTAAGGTAAAGGGTATAAGTATTCCTGATTTGGGAAAACATTTTGTGAATCGGAGAGGAGGATGCCACAGGACTTTTTAATAAAAGCCTTTTATTCTGAAGACCTATTTGTTCGATTTTCTCACCGCTGTTACATCTGGTATGAAACTTGTAGCACACTTTAATTTCAAGTGTACCTCAGCCCAGTAACCGTGGTTCAGACCCGTGACTGCGGCGTTTCTCTCCCCAAAATGTATAGCCATAAAAAGCGCATCCATAGATTTGAATCGGCAATAAGATTTTCTGTCTGAGAATGTAACTCTTGTTACGACGGTCTTTTATTATTTATAGTCTTGTTTTAGGTGTTTCTGTTTTAGACATGTGGAGAAAACCTGACCCAGCCAACTTGTCAGCGACAGCCTGGTTCACCTTCACGTTTCCCACAGGGTTATATTTAATAGATACAATTTGTTAGCATCATAGAAAAATTTTCATTGAAGTTTATTTTCAGCCCTAATAGACAGTACTGCTTGTACTTTGTTGACGTGTTTGTTTGTATTTACGCTTTTCCTTTATGGGTGGACACTAAAGATGGCTTTTCTGTGTTGTGATGGGAACATTTCAGCCAATCAGAGAGCAGTGACACAGTCAGCTTGGCTGCGGCCTGCTTTTAGTGCTGCCATCCAGCAGGAGCAGCTCAGGGTTGGGTTGCTTTATTTGTAATGGAAAAGCATTTGTTCATTTCACATGATTTCATGTCCAATCACATGCAGGCTTAATGTCTTATATGTAATGTTTACTTATAGTCATCCTACTGATGGTGTTTTCCAGAGCAAATTATCCCACAGATATAATAGTTTTGATAATGTTTCTCAGCTGGGGCAGTGTACTGTGATGATAAGCAGGATTATTAGTACATGCTGGGCATTGACCTGAAAGTAGTGGTGAGTAGGAGAATAGATTCTCCTTTTCTGCACCAGGAGCAAGATGGCGCCGCAACAGAATGGGTTTAATTCAGATGAATGAGGAGCGATTATTTGAAGGCAGGGGTGATGGTGGTAGTCTATGGCGACTGCTGTGCTTTCAGTTCTCCGTTCGCTATTCGGAGCTCACCTGCTTGTGGGCATGGTCGTAAGAGTTGATGTGGTTGTCGAACTCCTGGTGTTTGTGGTACTGCTTGTCACAGAGCTCGCAGTAGAAGTTCGCTTTCAGGTCCTCTAGTGCTTTGGCTATGGCTTTCTCCTTTTCAGCATAGTCCTGCAGAAACAGAGAGAGAGGACCATCAGGGTTTCATTCATTAAAACATACTAGTATCATTCTCCCAACGGACCTGTAATATCGGTTCTTTTACACTGAATTGAAAGCAATAAACATGTGTGTGTTTGTGTGTGTGTGTTTGTGTGTGTGTGTGTGTTTGTGTGTGTTTGTGTGTGTGTTTGTGTGTGTTTGTGTGTTTGTGTGTGTTTGTGTGTGTGTGTGTGTTTGTGTGTGTGTGTGTGTG
>JBBMFX010005193.1:0-13259 GCA_037832545.1 Rhabdalestes septentrionalis | reverse complement strand
TACAGCGCCGTGTAGGAGCACATTTGCCTTTGCATGAGCATAAACCAGGCTTTACTCTGAACCAGGTGCGAGTGAGAGTGAGTAAGGTGATTAGGGGCATGGTGAACCTGAGTTGGCTATGCTCAGCGCTGGTTATCCAGGCACCTAATCACAAGTCCACTTGCGTGTAGTAACGAGCAGCAAGAATGTGTGTCGAATAATTGGCTGAATGAATGTGTTCTAAGGTGTAATAGCCCAGTTGAGCCAGTAGTGTTTGTGTGGACATCAACTTGAGTCGTGTGAGAATCTGTCTGGTTGTAGGAGTTCTAGAAACACTGGAACTCCATAGGAAGAAGACATATCTATTTGCTGGACTTGCCAAGCTCAGCAAGGATACCTCACCTTGAGTGAGACAGCGTCTTGAGTGACAGACTAATTTAAACCTGTATCTCTTTCAGACTGAGCTGAACGCCAAAGGTGGCCAGAAGGAACAGACTGAGAGACTGAACTGAATCGGCACGGAGAGTGCTTGCTGGCTCATTTCTGAGTTTCAGGTTTTATCATTGTGAGTTGAAGCTATAGAGCAGCACGCTGAGGGCTGCTTATTCCTAGTGTGAGAAAAAAAAAATGTAAACACTGTATCAAGGCTTACGTCTGCATCCTGTGTGCATCCTTTCTCCTATAACCAACAGACACGACAATGTGTGTCTGGTCAGTGGGTGCAGATACAGACTTGTGAAGAAAGTGAGTAGCTGAGAGCAAACCGCCACGGCTTTGGGGGGGAAGCTCCAGTTGGAGTGGAAAGGAACTTTTGCTCTGCAGCTTTCCCATGGACCAGTTTGCACAACAGTGTCCACACAATTTACTGCTCAGGCCGGCAGGGCTGAATACAAATGCTCATGTACTCCTCCAATCACACAATGCAGACAATGATCAACAATTCCCTTCAATAATCACCCACAGGTGTACTTGTGATCTGAAGTGCGGCAAGCCGCAGCTTACTGGGCACCTGCCGCCTGCCACGCCCCCTAATCACCACTCACTCAGTCACTCATGCGAATCAAGGGTAGGCATCTCTAGTACTCTGGAGAGTGACTGCGGGGTCGAGACGGACCTGACACAAGGTCAGACTGATGGTAGCCCCCAGTTTCTGGAAGAAAGCCTTCCAGACCTGAGAAATAAATTGGGTGCCACGCTCCGAGAGGAGGTTCTCTGGGAGGCCATACGTCAGGAACATCGCCTGGAAGAGCACGTCTGCTACTTCAAAGGCAGAGTGGAGAGCAGGAAACGGGAGGATCTACCACCACCAGAATAACAGTGTACCCTTTCGACACCGTGAGGTCCATTACATAATCCACAGCAATGTGGGACCAGAGTCTCTGCGGTACTGTTAGGGGCATTAATTTCCTGGCAGGGAGTTGATGCTGCGACTTAGATATGGCGCATATGGAACATGACTTAACTGCTTGTTCTACCTCATGCCTTAATGTAGGCCACCAATAATTGTGTTTTATGAGTTCAACGGTCCGATGGACCATGGGGTGCCCAGCTGCTGGTAAGGTGTGAGCCCATTTAATTACTTTTTTTTCGAAGCTGCTTGGGCACATACGTCTTTCCCTTTGGAGTTGCTTGTGGAATCCACTCCCCGATTAAATTTTTCTATGGTTGAGTCTAGCTCCCAACTGTTGGGAGATATGACTATTTCGGGCAGAATTATGGTTTCCACGGCCGGTACCTCCAGGGCAATGCATCTGCAGTTACGTTTTCTGACCCTGGTCGATACATGATCATGTAGTTAAAGTGGCTTAAATATAGGGTCCACTGAATCTGTCTCGAACACAGTCTCTTAGCTTACCGGATATATTCTAAATACAGGTGGTCTGTAAGCACTCAAAACGGGAAATGGGCTGCCTCAAGGCAATGACGCCACTACTCTAATGCTGCTTTGACTGCTAGCAGTTCGCGGTTGGCAACATTGTAGTTGCGTTCTGCGTCAATCATTTTATGTGAGAAAAAGGCGCAGTGACATAATACAGGGGGGAGACCCATAGTGCTGGTGGGCGGGTGAATGCTTCCAGTGCTGTGGAGATAACACGAAGAGCCTTTGGTTTACCCTTAAGTAGACCATTGAATGGGGCTGCCACAGCACTAAAATTGCAGATAAAATGCCTATAAAAATTTGCAAACCCGAGGAACCACTGTAGTTCCTTCACTGTCCAAGGTTCTGGCCAATCAGTAAGTGCTTTCGCCTTCTCCTTCTCCATCACAATGCCCCCAAGTTCTATCACATACCCCAGGAAGGTTTTTCAGACTTTACAAAAAGCTGATGTTTTAGGAGATGGTGGAGGACCGCTCCTGGGCATACTTGAGTAAACTAGGATGTCGTTGAGATATACGACAACAAACCTGTTTAGATATGCCCTCAAAACCTCATTAATAAACACCTGGAAGCATGAGGAGGCATTAGCTAACCCGTAAGGCATTACTGGTAATGCCCAGAGGCGGTCCTTAAGACAGTCTACCACTCGTCCCCCTTCCTGATACACACTAAATTGTACGCGCTTCTCAGGTCTACTTTTGTGAAAAGTCACGCTTCCTGGAGCTGTTCTATTACCTGGGGGATGAGAGGAAGAGGATGAGCGTATTTTACTGTGACAGTGTTTAACTCACATTAATCTATATAGGGCCTCAATCCTCCCACCTCTTCTCTATGAAAAAAAACTAGCTGACTTAGGGGAGTGGGATGGCTTAATATACCCCTGCCGGAGCACCTCGGAGATGTATTCTTCCATAACTCGCGTCTCCTTCTCAGAGAGCAGAGAGATACGAGCGTGAGGCAGCTCTTTCCACGGTAGGAGGTCTATTCTGCAATCCAATGACCACAGTGGAGGAAGATGAGCCGTCCTGGATGGACTAAACACCTCCAGTAGTAGTGGTAAGGAGAAGGGATCTTAACAGGGGCTTCAGCTTGAGGAATCTCCAAGGCAATGGCCGCGGAGAGCCGGAAGAGGTGGTTAACACAGTTTGGCCCCCATCTTAATACATTCACCTTACCCAAATGTAAATGAGGTTTATGAGCTCTTAACCTTGGGAGACGCAGTACCATTAGGGGATCCGAGAGCTCAAAGATGTAAAGTCTCAGCATCTCCTCATGATCGGGGTCCACCCTGACTCGGACTGGTGCGGTGTGCCAGAAAACCCCTTGCCCCCTAACAGAGCCCCATCCAGAGAATGCACGGAGTCAGGTACAGGCAGCATCTCGACAGGGAGTTCAAAGGTCCGCACCATCGCTCTGGACACAAAGTTCCCTGCCGATCCCGAGTAAAATTTGACATTTTAGTGCCATACACATACACATATATTTTGAATTGTTTGTTAGGAGAGGGAGAATGAGTGGGTTTGTGTGGCTTTCCCTTTTCTAGCAGAGGACAAGATGCCCCTTCTCCCCACAGTACATGCACATTCAAATTCTCTTTGCCGCTGCCTCTCTCTCCCCGAGACATGTTGCGACCCCACCTCCATGGGCTCCACCTCAGGAACCACGAGTATGGGGGGTTGGATCTACAAACTGGGCTCCCGCCATGGCTGCCCTTGGCGCTGATGGAGGGCTGGTGGGCTCTGCGGTGCTGATCTAGCTGGATGCTGAGAATTATTTGGTCGAGTGTCATTCCCTCATCAACGAGTGCTGTGTCGTTCCAGCTGGTTTCCGTGGCCAAGACCTGGAACTTGACAGAGTATTCAGCTGCGGAGTCACTCCCCTGGCGCAGTTGATGAATCTTGGTGCGATTAGCTCTCCCGTGGTCGGGAAAGTCAAACGCTGCCTTGAAACAGGCCTTGAGGGTGGCGTAACTTGGCAGTCTGTCCCCTTCGGTCGTCCAGACTGCCGTAGCCCACTCCAGCATCGGCCAGTCAGCCTTTGGATGAGGAATGACGACTTCTGCTTGGTTGTCAGCTCTGGGAACCCTGCAAAATGCAATTCACAGCTCAGCAAGAAACTGCGGCAGCTGGTGGGGCTACGCTTGCCGCGTCCATTTCTACTGGTGTGGACATCTGTCTGGTCAGTGGGTGCAGAGGAACAGACGTGAGGCACGAGCGTGCGTGCTTTGATATGGTTTCTTCAATGGAAACTCAAGAACAAGACAGTCAGTCTCAGTGGAGCACACTGTGCACTCTCAAATCAAACACAAATTACATAATAGTTCTTTCAGAGGAATGTCAGCCTCTACTCTACTTCTCTTGTCGCCTCTTGACTCCCTCCATCTGTGAAGATACAGACACGGGAAGAAAGTGAATAGCTGAGAGCAAACACACTCATGTGGCGGCTTTGGGGGGAGCTCCAGTTTTCTATGCAGCTGTCCCACGGACAAGTTTGCACAACACAATTTACTGCTCAGGCCGGCAGGGCTGACATACACAAACGCTCACACACTCCTCCAATCACACAACGCAGACAATGATCCACAATTCCCTTCAATAATCACCCACAGGTGTATTTGTGATCAGATCCGCGCCAAGCCGCAGCGTGCTGGGCACCTGCCGCCTGCCACACCCCCTAATCACCACTCACTCACGCGAGGCCTAAAGGTTACTTTCCATTATGACTTCTGCCCCATTACATTCTATGCAGATGTGCTCACCAGGGCTATAGAATGTCCTAACATCATGGGGTGGTAAGGAGCAAGGGAGCAATTTGAAATAATTGATCCATTATTTAGAGTAATGCCACTGTGAGTGCAATTATGCAATAATGACTCATTAATATCATCAAAATATAATTGCTTTCGGTGCTGTCATTTATCCAGGAAATACTTTTTTTTACATTAAAGCTTCCTAAAGTGGCTTTGATGCCCAATGCTACACATATTCTGTGTGAGGATAGAAGCAGGTCAAGATGCTTGAACATCTTTAATTGCCTGATTCCCCCACCACCACCAAGCAGATACATTGATGGAATGGTCATCTGCTCCCCTTCCTAATCACTGAGAAGTCAATTACATCGCCTGGCACTGCATAGTAGAGTTCACCTCTGCCCTGTTGATGTAATGCTCAATCCTTGTGACTTCCTTATAGGCCAAACAGTTCTGTATCTTATTGTTTTTATTTTTTTTAATTGAAATATTGTGCTAACAATAAGGAATATAAAGTACAGGCCAAAAGTTTGGACACACCTTCTAATTCAATGTGTTTTCTTTATTTTCACAACCATTTACATTGGTAGATTCTCACTGAAAGCATCAAAACTATTAATGAACACATGTGGAATTATATACTTAACAAAAAAACACCTTTTTTTGTTAAGTGAAAACATGTTTCATATTCTAGTTTCTTCAAAATAGTCACCCTTTGCTCTGAATCAAGTTTCATCTATTCAGTGGTTCCAAACCACATTTCTGGAGGCCCCAAACACTGCATATTTTTTTATTTCTTCTTAATGAAACATCACAAATTTAGTTCCTCAGCTCATTAGTAGAGACCCCAAGACCTGAAATAGGTGTGTCAGACAAAGGAGAGATGCAAAATGTGCAGTGGGGGTTGGGGGCCTACACAAAACCACTGATCTATCTCATATTAGATATTTCTACTTATGACTAGCAGATGTCCTTAGATAGCTTTGAAGAACAGCCTAAAATTATAAGAATTATTTTGTTTAAATCTAACCATCCAATAAGATGGATCATATCAACAAAGGGGGGATACCAGCAAATAGTAAAACCCAGCACCGCGCGAGAGCAAAAAAACAGCAGACAGGTACGTAAAAACAGATGTACGGAGAAAGGTTTTTTGGGGTCACATCTCCTCCACAGATTTTATAATTTCCTCATAAAGGGAATAAATAAGTTAAGTCGTTACACAGCACATATAGCATCAGGATGAGGAGACTTGGACTACAAACCATTTCTGTTTGTGATTCACTGACACATTCATAAAAGCAGTTCTTCTTTCCAGATTGAATCAGTCTTTTTGAATCCATTAAATAAATGCCTAACGACACACTCATTAAAACAGGAGCATTCTGTCATCTATTTGCAATTTAGTCTCACAGTCAAGTGTCATTGTATTTTTTTCTGTAACTTCATATTTCTGTTCTATTTTTTATTATTATTATTAATCTCATAATATTATTTATACACTGTAAGTGCAGTGTAAAATATGATATAAAACACCCTAAGAGAATTAGATGTAATGTTTTTTTTAGTGGCACAAACCGGCACAAACGAACAGCGCAGTTTTGTGTGATTTGGACGGCATGGGATGGAGAGTGATGTCACTATTTGTTATTTCTAAGAAGAAGACATATATTTGACATTCATTTCAACGGCATAAACCTGCACAAATTGAACACAAATGAAAGGCACCTTTTGGCAAGATTTAGACGATATGAGGTGGAGAGTTACGTAACAGACCCATACAAGTATTTTTCTCATTATATTAAAGAAGGGCTTGGACATACCAGGTTTGTTTTAACAGCACAAACGGGTACAAATTGGGCACAAACGAACGGCACCGGCTTGGAAAGGTTTGGACGGCATGGGTTGGAGAGTGACGTCACTGCCCTGAATTGCTTTTGTTATTTCTAAAAAGTGGAAATATATTTGACATTCATTTCAACGGCACAAACCGGCAAAAATCGAGCACAAACGAATGAAACCTGTTTTGTGTGATTTAGACGAACTGGGCTGGAGAGTGACGTCACAGCCCTGAAAATATTTTGGTTATATCTAGGGAAGGAAAATAGATACAGTGTTTGTTTTAATGGCACAAACGGGCACAAATCGTGTGACGTCACAGCCCTGAAAATATGTTGGTTATATCTAGGCAAGGAAAACAGATAGTGTTTGATTTAATGGCACAAATGGGCACAAATCTAGCACAAATGAATTGTGCCTGTTTGGAGCAATTTGGGCAACATGGGGTGGAAAGTGACATAACATTGTAGAAAAAATATCTTAATATCTTAAACACCAAACCAGCACAAATATTAGTTTTTGCAGCCATGCTTAATCTCAAACTTTTCAGGAACTCTCACACACATTAACTTACACTGCAACTTTGGGAAACAACAGGCTCATTGTCTGTGGAGCAAAGTTCACAAGTGTCCTTTCTCTCCCAGCATCATGCCTTCATGAGCTGCTGGATTAGCTTAGAGCAGGGGTGTCAAGCTCTGGCCCTGAAGGGCCGGTGTCCAGCCCAGATTGATGGTTCTCCTCCTCACACACATTAACTAAATCTGACAATTACCTGGGGAAGTGAACCATATGTTTCTGAGCAGGGAAATCATCTATATGTGCTGGACCACAGCCCTCCATGACTGGAAGTTGCCAGCCCTGAGGTTTCACACATGTTTGTATCCACATCTATCCAAAATGTTTTCATGGCTGCACTGAGATATTCTTGTTGATAAGCAGAAATTGTTCTTTATTTATGTTGGAGCTGGATAGCAGTGGTGATTTACAAAGCAAGGGGAAACTTCTGGCCTTGGGGTATATGACTTTAACCAAATATGTTAAAGAACTGTGAGTGAACACTTACAGTAGCAAGACACACTTCCAAGTGGTGGGTTCCAATTGACAATGACATATTACCCAGCAGCACAACAAATAATAAGTCATTGTCATATGACCAACCAAGTCCTTATATGTAGGTTCCACTGTTTATGTTGGTATTCGAGGTGTCAGATGACATGCTCAGCTTCTTCAGTGTTCCTATGACACATAGAACCAAAGTTATTGTAATAAAATAAAAAACAGTAATACACCCTACTGGAGTTTTAAAGTGTTGTCACATGCAATGCCAATAAAGAACAAAAAATACTTTTTATTTTCATTTATTTATTTTAAAAGAGAAAGCCTGCAGAGGAGAGAGAATCAGGCATGCGAGGAGAGCAAACACTGGTTTTAGAATGTTTTACAACATTTATGTTTACTTAAATCAGATTTTTCTCTACTATGCCCTAAGTTCTGAGAATTAAACCAGTATTGTTTCAATTCAGATCCAGTAAGCTATGCCCATTTGTAGCTCACTTATATTCATATAGGTTGCCCACATGGGCCCCAACACCAGCCCACCTAAAAGCCCAACCTAAGCCCATGCCCACTTGGAGCCCACTGGGCCCCACTTGAACGTGTTGGCAGCATTTGGACCTGTTGGCAGGGAGGTTGCCAACCCTGGTCCTGAAACTCCCTTTTCTGCTTATTTTAATGCTTTCCTGCTCTAACACACCTACTGACAGCAAATTAATCAGCTAATGAGTTGGAAGGGGGTTACAGCCATGTATATAAACTCAAAATAGCAAGATATCCTCTGACATGTGAATTTTACCATTGGAGCAATCAGTCAGTCTTTACGCTCAAGGTGAAAAAAGTCTTTACATCTGCCTCAGCACTCTGCAGACCGTTAGAACGAATGAGCACCATAAAACATGAACATGCTTGGGTAGATCACCGTATGGACTTAACAAGGAGGAGTTGCATAGAGGACATATATATATTTAGAATAATGGAATGCAGGTGTAAACCCAACAAGTGGAGCTGTATGTGGTAAGGGATTCCACACGACAAAGAGTACCTGCACAACTGCATAACAGGGACTCCAAAAAATGTCATATTTTCAATCTGTGCTGTCCACAACCTGATTGAATCAGTAAGTGATTTCTTTTTCTGCCTGATATATTTCGTCTCATTCTCCTCTATAATCTTCCTTTGTACATGACATTTCCTGTGATTCAATTCCCTCTGCGGTTTATTACAGTTAATCATTCATCGCTTGCTGCCCCTGGCCAGATTAGCTAAATTAGTGTTGTCTCAGTCCTGATGAACAGTCACAGGTTATTTACAGAGCCAGAGGATTGTGGATGATAAATCTATGCCTCTGATCTGATATAACACGTTCCCAAGGGGGCGGGGGAAAGATTTAAAGCAAAGATTAGGGGCTTTGCGAGCAGCAGGAAATGTTTAAAGAAAATGACAAGAGAGTCTTGGCACCAGTGGGCATGTCAGAGACTCTTTAGGTGTTTAACTGATGGAGTGCAAGGTGAGGAGAGACAGCCTTCTTGCCTGAGTGATGTAACTAGTATCAGCACCCCATAACGCCTCTAATCTCCCATGCACGTGTTGGATAAATGTGATTTATTCACTCCAAAACCTCCTGCAAACTCAATGTCATAAACAGCAGACATGTCTTACTTTGTAATACATTAATAGGAAAGGTTATAAAATCAATAAGCAGTGGAATGTGATACCTTTACAAAAGCTATTTACTGTCAAAATAGGTGAAAGAAATCTGGTATGTGGGAGGTGTATGTAGTGATGACACCGAGCAGTGAAGATGACAGCCAAAACAGGAAGACAAAACTTGTTTTGAATGAATTCACAAATATATTAAGACTATGTAGGCAGATTTCTTTTCAAGTAAAATATCCAATCTTTCTGTTCACATTCATTCTTCTGAAGAAATTAGTTCTGAAGAATTTAATCTAAATAGTACTGGATTATGTGTCCTTTGTTTTTATACATGTCATTAAACAAAGAAAAATGAGACAAGATTTTGTTATGTGAAAAGTTTGAAAAAGGTTTTTCCAAAAAAGTCTATAGGGGTGTTACGCTGCATAGATATATCCCAATATTTTGATACAGTGTAACATCCCTACAGAATTCCTTCCCTTTTCACCCTGTGGTGAAATATTGTCAGATATTTGCATTGCGATATCACAGTATATCAATGCAGTGCGAAAAGTGGGGATTCCAAATTTGTCAGTGTGTAAAAGCGTTACACTGCATTGTAGGACTTGCCTCCACTTGTAAAAGTTAAGTAAACATTAGGGATGAGCGAGTACAGCATTATCTGTATCTGTATCTGTATCTGTAAACCAAATGAATTATCTGTATCTGTATCTGTACTCGGACTGGGTGGGGCCTATCCTGGAAGTGGGTGGGATTTAACCCGGAAGTGGACCGGGTTGTCTTGAAATGGGCAGGGATTTAACCGGTATGTTATTTTAAGAATGCATTTGATATGTATTGATCAGAAATTGTTATATTTATTGCTGATTAGAAAGCTATTGACATGACAGTATCAGCACTGAACTTCAGATCAGTGGTTTTTATCATGATAACAAACAAACTATATACAGAACAAGTTTTGCAACAATGAATACAATTCATGCGGTTGCAATTATGAAGTAAAATGTAATGAACAAGAGTTTTCATCTCAACATGTTTTCATCTCTAACTTTTTTTTTTAACTTTTAATTTTTTTATGATCATTGTGATTTTTTTGGGTTCTTTTTTATTTTTATTTTTTGCCACACCAGGTATGTGTAAGTGTGTGTGTGTGTGTGTAGCTTATTTTGTAGTAGGGAGGAAGAGAGAGAGAGAGAGAGAGAGAGAGAGAGAGACAGAGAGCTCCCCTAGAATTGTTCCTGGCCCCCCTTATGCCACCCCGGCTCTGAACAGCAGGGGTGGCATCTTATTATAATTTTTAAAAATCTCGACATGCGCTGGCTCGAAAAACAAAACTAACGCTACGTGTGTTCTACACGGACTACTTAAAGAGATAAACGCGCACACTGACACACGCGCACTGACACTACATGTGCTGACAGATGCCACTGTAGACACAGTCAGCTACCCAATGAGAATTTTTATTCAATCCGAGCACAGATATTGACTCGTATTACTCGTATGATACTCGTACTCGTCAAAAGTGCTTTATCCGTACCGGATACTCCTTTCAGGCAAGTATCCGGCTCATCCCTAGTAAACATATAGAATTAAAATTAAAAGAATTAAGCATGGTAGGAAATAAATACCTGTTTCATTAGTTTTATTAAAGTAAATATATGATGTCTTCTTTTTCTCTGCATGTTGGATGAGCTTGTGACGACCGAGGCGGTCCGTCTTCTCCGCTCCCTGTCCCCCGAATACTGATCCGACCCTTTAATTTTGTCCACTCTTCTAAGTTTTCCTTAGGCCCTTCCTAGTGTACCCTCTCGGTTTGTATGTGTTTGCCTGTGTTTTTGTGTGTCTTTTCTTTATTAAATATATTCCTTCTCCACTTCTGAGCATGTCCTCCCCTTTCGTTCCTGCGTGTTCTCCCCTTTTCCTTCCTTCTGATCCGTGACAGAAAACAGACTCCACCCTATCCCAATGGACGCCTCAGAAGTGCCCCTGCCTGGAGACGAGGTGCCCCCCCTCCATACCAGCCATCGGCTCCCACGATTCAGCAGCAGCTTCTGGAGCACTGTCAGCAGCTGGAGCTGCCCACCCAAGCCATGCAGGAAGCCCTCGGAGGGCTCTGGGACCTCCAACGCTCCGCGGTGCCATTGGTGACAGCTCCAGTCCCACCAGTAGACGCTGCCCAGCCAGAGGGAAGTTCGATCAGGTACGTACACCATTCCATGCTCCTCGAACGGTATGCCGGGGACCCTAACGGGTGCCGGAACTTCCTTCTGGCCTGTGAGTTGTTCTTCGCAGATAATCCAGGACTCACAGAGAGGCAGCAGATCGCGACGGTGATCCACAGGCTCACGGGTTGGGCTCAGGACTGGGTCGCAGAACCTCCAGCGCTCATGAGTGCAGGAGAGATCCCGCTTCAGGGACCCACGTCGGCTCCAAGACGAAGGCTGCAGTCCGCAACACTCCCGAGCCATCAGACAACGCTCGAGATGGTCGCAGAGCCTCCAGCCCTTCCCAGCGCCTGTGAAAGCATGCTCGAGCCACCCACACTGGCTCCGAGGCAGAGACTGCAGCCAGTGATGCTTGCTAGAGGCCAGAACATGCCGCTTCAGCGTCCCAAGCCGGCTCCAAGGCGGAGACTGAAGCCAACAACATTCCCTAGTGGCCAGAACTCGCCAGAGAGGGTCGCAGCACCTCCAGTGCTCACCAGCGTCGGAGACACCATGCTTCAGCAGCCTACATCGGCTCCGAGGCAGAGACAGCAGCCTGCGACGCTCGCTAGCGGCCAGAACAGAGAGGGTCGCAGAACCTCCAGCGCTCATGAGTGCATGACAGATCCCGCTTCAGCGTCCCACACTGGCTCCAAGGTGGAGGCTGCAGTGTGCAACACTCCCGAGCGGCCAGACAACGCTCAAGATGGTCACGGAGCCTCCAGCGCTTCCCAGGTGTGGTGAAAACCCGCTTCCACCGCGCACGCCAGCTCCAAGGTAGGGTCGACCGCCTCCAGGCATCAATTTCATGCCACGAGAGGAGGTAGGGGAGGTATTAGGCCCAAAAGGTCCCATAGTTAGGGCTTCATCCCCTGTGGCCAATGCCCCAGTAGCCACACAACTTACTTTTGTAACCCTGCTTAGCCTTATAGAGGGGCAGAACATCCTGAATAGCATGGGGGCCTTCCCATAAAAATTTGGGGGAGGGTTAAATGGGATATGTGGGGCTACAGTGGGGTGGGCAGGAGAAAAATGGATGCAGAGGACAGTGGAGAATCCTCAAGTGACAGCCAAGCACGGCGAGGAGGTACCTGTGCTAAAAACAATAAGTACATGAACATGTGGGGGGCTAGCTTGGGAGCCGCCCCAGGAGAACCACCTGGGCCACCCTGGCCAAGTGGTGATCCTGGGTTTGGAGGCCAGTGGGGGAACTCCAGGGGAAGCTGCCCTTTCGTGCTGTTTACATTGTGGGCCGTGGTGTGTTCACGCATGACAGATTGATCACTTTCACTTTTAAGTTCAGGGGTAGATTCGGGGGAGGGACAGAGTTTGTGTGCTGCCACGAATTCAAATACAAATAAAAATATGAATATTTTTCCCCTCTCAACAAATACACTGTACAATAAGTAACAAAGGTTACACAGTAAAAAAACCCAAAAAAACCCAAAATGACATAAAATTAAAATAAGTCACAAAATACTCAAAACATGACAGCTCATGTCATATACCATAAACAAATACGAAGTACAGCTAAGACAACTAAGAGGCAATGGAATAAGCTAGTGTAAAAAGATGAGTTTTTAGGTTGGCTTTGAAGTCTGAAAGTGAAGTGGATTGGCGCAGAGCAAGAGGAAGGTCATTCCAGTTTTTGGGGCCAGCCACACTAAAAGCCCTTTCACCTATGGACCGCAGACGAGCAGAGGGAATGGACAAAAGGTGAGCATCTGATGAACGTAGGTTGTGGGTTGTATTGTTAATTTCGTCAGACGAGACGAGACGAAATATGTTCGTCAACGACCTTTTTTTCCATGACTAAGACAAGACGATGACGAGACGGCAACAGTGTCCAAAGATGCTGACTAAGACTAAATTAACATGCATTATTGTTGACGAAAAA
>JBBMFX010005175.1:0-13260 GCA_037832545.1 Rhabdalestes septentrionalis | reverse complement strand
GCGTGGGTTTCCTCCAACCACCAAAAACATGCGTGATTGGGGATAGGTTGATTGAGCACACTAAATTGCCCCTAGGTCTGTGAGAGTGTGGCCATTTTGGTGACTGTACAGGGTGTACCCTGCCTTCACCCGTAGTAGCTGGGATGCGCTCCCGACCCCGTGTCCGGGATAAAGGGGTAGAAAATGGATGGAATAAAACTTTTAACATTAAATGTTAAAAATAAATGTAGTAGCCCAGCACACCCTAAGTGCATCAAATACTACTAAGATCTACCATCAGTCATAAGCCATATTTTTTTTACAGTTATGTACAGATATTGAAACGATTCTGAGACACAGCTATAATGCAGCAATAATGAATTTCTAGCACAATTAGGAGAGCAAAAGTGCAATAAACCAGGGAATGAAATGGTGATATTTTGACAGTCCTGTCATTAGAATAAAGCTCAGTGCTCCTTCTGGAGGAGCCAGATGTTGGTTCCTGCCTCTCCTGGCCTGGAAAAACCGTCGGAGATAAATGAGGTAAATTCTATGTGCTGCGCTGTTCCTCTGGAGCTCCGCCTCCTTTTTCACCCAGCAGGGCTGTGGCAGGTCAGGACCTCCCACCAAGTCTGGCACAGCTTTAACAGGGAAAACTACCTTTCCTGCTGCAGTCAGACACCTAGCTAACACCTGCGTTGGGGGCATGATAATCCCGGTCATTCAATAAGTCATACCAGTTTACACTCAGCTTAGATGGAGAAAATAAAACTGGATCAGTGAGGATTCCTGCTTCACCTCACATAGCCTATGTGTTCAAAAATGGAATGGGTTTAATGCATTCATTCCCCACAAATGACAAATACAGGGGGCTTTTACATCCGTAGCTCTATGGAATGTGCAATTTTCTACCATGTACCATATGGTGCAATGTTCATATGCAGGTCCTAAAACATTACCACTGTAGGCAATATCCCATTACAGGCAATATCCTATTATATATAGAATCACATGGTGCAATAGTCCCACTGCGTGCTGTTTGATGCGCCATTTTCTTAATGGGTTCTAAAGCAGTTTATTATGTGCAATAGGTTTACCATGTGTAATATCACTACTTCTGTCAAAACTGCTCATATACTACTGATATATATTACATACAGTAACAGACTACAACAACTATTTGAGCCAACCAATAGTATTTCACTTAAATCTGTTGCTTGTCTATGATATTCCTACCCCGGCATTAGAAAAATATATATTTATTTTATATTTTATTTTCTCTGTGCAGTTGTAACAGGAGCAGTTTCCTCTGGCATCAATTCGTTTTCAATTCTGAAACACTGTGCAATACAATTACGGTACATGACTATATTATCATTCTAAAGAAGACAACATTGAAAATATTTGACCTGACATGTGCAAAATGTTCTCCTACATCCATCCTGTTTCTTTTCCAAACTCTCACTTTTATATGTGACTCGTGGAAAAGTTTCAGTATTGTCTTAAAAACTTGTTTAACAGAGATATTTCCACATCCCATATTGGTGTCAGCAGCCTCCTCATTGCAAGTATAATTACAGCAGGGCTGAAAGAAACAGATGTGAGCCGGTGCCCTACTTCAAGATCCTAATTAACATTCTGTCACTTCATAATAAAGTGCCCAAAGAAAGGAGGGCTGATTAAATAGCCATTACCAGCTGCTTATCCCCGTGCTTTTCAATCAGCCTCGCTCAGGTGTGGAGAGAACTACTTAACTCGGAATTAAAAGTCACTTCAGCTTTGTTTCTGCTTTAAAAAGGCATGGGCGTTTAGGTTCAGAATCTTAGCATTTACGTTCAGCTACTTAGAAAGTATACTATATGGACAAAAGTATTGGGACACACTACACCAGCAGGGACATGAAATTATGTTCAAATACATAGACTTCAATATCGACTTCAATTATGGGTACGATTGGGACAGCTTATTCTTCTTCTTCTTATTATTATTATTATTATTATTATTATTATTATTATTATTATTGTTCATCTGAAATGCTTATACTCAGCCAGGGTTTCCAGGAGTCCCATGGATAGTTTGCCTGTGTATACTGATTATTATTAGTAGTAGTATTAGTAGTAGTTTTATTTTATTGTTATTATTGTTGTAATAACTAGGAGCAATATAATTTTTTTATATAATTATGCCATATTGTCATTGTCCAAATAGTAGAAAATAAGTACATGATTTTCACTCATATTTGCCCATCCTTATATTCAATAGAGTACAACTATTTGTGTCTACACTAGGGTGGCTTTCTTTTCAGCGAGGTTTGTGACAATAATAAGACAATAATGAAAATACTGTAAAGTGCATCATTAGACCACAATCCAGGCATTTAGCTTAAAAAAAAAGATGACTAAACACAGCAGGAGTCACACTGTACAAAAGCATTTCTGAGATTTGAATTGACGAACATAGTTCATCTGAAATTATTAAATTAAATTATTGAATTGAGTTGGATAAAACATGTCACAATGTGTATTTTTATTACATTCTAATGTCTGACTTGGCTTTGGGAGGTGGAGAAGCCACAGTGGCCTGCTGAGTTTTGATCCTGTGATTTAGCGAGACTGGCAGTGGACACAAACGCCTGGGGTCCTCAAAGCGGGACAGAAACTCTCACATCCACTGCTGAGTGCTACTGATGCTTCTATCAGCTGATGGTGCATAAAGTGAGTCAAATCACTCAAATGTCCAAATGTCAAATGATGCGATGTTTGTTCTAGAGCCATCAAACTGTCACAATATATGCACAATATTGTCCACCATTGCAAAATTCTCAGTATTACACTCCATCACAACATTGCACTACACATACAGCACAGTTCATATATCATAGACTTAAATAACTCATTCAGCAAAAGGTTGATCACACTGGTTCCACGTTGACCACGATTAGCATTGTTAACCCCGCCTCCTATACTATAATATAATGAGTATTAAAAAAAAAGTTAACTTCATTTTTCAGTTAGGATACTCCTTGTGTACATGTTATGCATTAAATGCATTAAAATACTGCAGCTGATTGAACAATACAGCAAAATACATGTAAAGGAAAAAACCCTTCACTGCATGTCATATTATGTATGACTGTGTAAGTGACAAATACATTTTGAATTTGAATGCAATCAGAGTTTATTGCTTTATTGTATTAATAAACAATGCTGGGCAATCGCGAATAATCTCATTTTTATACATAAAATCTAATCATTCAAAAGTAGTGTGTTGTGCACTTTTTTAAAGTACTGCTATATGAACAAAAAGTGCCATATCATTTGGTTTTGCAAACACTTTAAACAACTAAGGAGCATTTTAACAGCAGAGTTACCTTTAACACAGTTACAGTTACAGTTCAAATATGTCTTTAAACATTTATGGAATCAAATCAAATATAATACTAAAGCTATTTGCTAACATTCAGGTTTTATCAAATCTGTTATAGAAAAACAATTCCAGAGCATAATAGCGGCTGCAAATGGGATCGACTCCATATGAAAGTCTCTGTATCTGAATGCAGTGTCATCTGTTAGTGTAATGATCAGGCATCCCATTACAATTCCATGTAGTGTATGTTGACTTGAAAATTCCAATAATATACAATACAAATGCACACCAGTTTTAGACATAATTTTCTGCTGAAATCAAGAATATCATGGGGAATGGGGAATCTGTCCTCTCTTTGCTGCTGTACTCATTTCACTATGATTGGAACATTGAGGTGAGGATTTAGCCATGTTCGGTGGGTAATTTTATAAGAAATTATAATGATGGAAATATCAGATGCTGCTGTTAGGAGACTTAAATGTGAATAGATGTTAGATCTCATATTAGATTTCATTACATCTCATGCATCCAAGAGTTTAAAATATATTTCAGCTGTATTACATACGATGTTATTTTAAAAAAATTATTACCCATGAGTACTAGCCTACCAGACAGCTAGTGATCAGGGTGTTCACCCTGCGATTATGAAGTTGTGGGTTCGATTCTCAAAACTACTAAGCACCTCTGAAGTACCCTGAGCAAGGCACTGTCCCCACACAATGCTCCCCGGGTGCCGTGTTCCTGCCTGCTCACTGCTTCACTTGGTGAATGGGTTAAATGCAGAGGAAGAATTTCATGCTGTTCACACTGTGTGCTGTGGTCTGTTCAGTTGTGACTGGATGGTCACTTTCACTTTACTTACAACCCATCAGTTAATCTTTTTATGAGGAACCGTATTGATGAAAATATCAGATGCCGTTGTTAGAAAACAATGATGTTAAAAGATATTATCCCCTATATACACACTCAGTAAACAACATGTGTGTGTGCTCAAATCCTTATACTCAGAATGCTCAGAATGACTCTTCTGGTTGTGCGCTGGTAGTCCTGCATATCATACACGAGTTACAGCGGCTTAAATTTCATCACCCATGCACATACAAGCTCGCTCTCAGACCGGCGCTCCATGAAATTAGGTCTCTGACTCCTGAGGCAGTCAGAGCACCACAGTTTGACTGCTGGACTGGGTCACACTCTGGAATCCCTATTAAAGGTCTCCCCCCAACTAGCATGTATTTTAACTGGACTATATTTTGACCCTATTGGGAACTGGCTGATCAGGTCAGCAGAAAGTCAGCAACCCATTAATTCAAACTTGGAGATCACCATTCCACCTAATTTGACAGTACTTCGGTTTAATAGGTTTAATAGGTTTAATAGGCTTTTAAAGCGAAGTACTGTCAAATCAGGTGGAAATTAAAACGAGGTACTGTCAAATTAAAAATTTATGTGTATAGGATTGATTTGGGAGCAAGATTCATTTTTGTGGTAATTTAGGCTGTAAGATCACATTTCCGGAGGTTTTTATGTAAAAAAAAAAATAAAGCATTTGTATTCCTAAAAAGGTTAAATGCCATGAACTCAAATGGAACTCATGGAATGACTCACAAATGAATGTCTGTATTAAACACATACTGATACTAATGGTTGGAAAACGTGTAACAACAATGAGTATATAGATATATAGAGTAACTTTATTGTAAAATAAAAGTAATATTATATTAAGATATACTGCCCAAAGAAAAACACACTGCTCCAATCCCACAGCCCCTGGCCCTTCCCCTCCCCCATCAATGATGTTAAAATAGCTACCCTGACAAACAAAGTGAGTTTATGTTTGTACTTTACTTGGTCGGGAAAAGAGTAATGAGAACGCCATCTTATAGCAAGTGTCTATAGCCAGATTTTATGCTAGCTTAAGAGCAAAGTTAGCTCTAGCTACCGCAACTAGTCATGCTACCAATTTACTGTCCTAGTTCTGAGATAATGTTTACACCTAAAATGTTGTTTTTCAAATTCATAGTTCAAAACTTTTAGACAGTAAACTTTTAGACAGTTAATAGTGGTTTTAGACTGTAAATAGCCTTATTTTCGTTGGCATAATGACCCCGGATTCCATTCACCATTACAATTTTTTAAAAATTATTTTAAGTTTCCCTACAGTGGACCCATTTCACATCAAACTACTGATTTCTGTATTGATCTTAGCTATTAATTTATGAATATATTCAGAAATATCAACTCCCCTTTAACACAGTTGCCTTTACAGACGTCCTGCACTAAAAGAAAGCTGAAGCATAGAAAAAGTCCTGCCTGTGCTGCCATCAGAGAGAACTCCATGTCTTCAGTCTCCGGCGTCCTGAGTCGAGAGCAGGTCCCCGCGCTCCGTGGAAGGGCTCGGTTCGCTGGCTGTGAGAGCAGGATAGATGGAGGGATGATCGCTGCTTTTCAGTAGTGGCTCTTCCACTCTTTGTGTGCGCGTTATGCGCTTGGCTGGCTGTGCTGCTGCTTTTCAGTCCTCACGACATTCAGCGGGAGCTCCTCTCCTCGCCTCACTCCGCAGAGGCGCCCGAGCCACACATGCAGAATCATTGATGAACTTTCCCTTTGACAGTCAAACCCTTTGACATCCAGGCGTCCTACAGGCGCCTCTTTTCCCTCGTCTTCTTCAGAAATTTCCTTTCAGCATGAACAAAGTTCCAGCCTTGGATGGATTTCTGAATTATTCAGCTCACTGAATCTCAGGAGACTGAACAGAGTGGCAAACTTTTATTTGATTTCCTTTTGGTTTCCTTGATAGATGATGACTGACGTTCTGAAACATTTACTCTGATTTTGCCTTGATAGCAAAACACATACACTATTTATCCACTTCAATAAAGAGTGTGTCTGAAGGGTTATGCTTTTTATTTGATAGTGGATTCTACAGGGATGAACACAGATAAGATTAAGACAGATTTCAGATTGAATAATTAAAAGGCATTTCTTTCATTGTGAATAGTTCTTGGTTACAAAGAAGGGACCATGTCAACTGATCTTAAAAATGGATAGAGATCAGTATCGTGGGTTAGTGCTGATAACTGCTGATATAGTTTTCATGTTTTTATATAATGATATTTATTTCTATTTTTTTTTATCATTTTGTTGTACATATGCTGATTAAAAGGTTACTAAAATCTACAGAAACTACAGACTAAATTTCGGACTAAATAGACATCTGATGGGTTTTTGCTGATCACTTCACTTTTATAAATATGGCAGTAATATGTAAATATTAAGGTTCTGAAGAATCCTTTAACTGGCAAAGAATCTTAATTTGTGTGAATGTTCTTTATCCCTTTAAATCCGGGTTTCTCAAGCACTGGGCCACGGACCACTGATGAGCCTCGAACATTTTGATGGGTCCGCGAATCTAAAATCATCTGCAATTGGTTATTTCATATAATGTAATGTGTTCCGGACCAAGGGCAACAAATGATACACTGTAGAATTTTCTGCAATTTTGGGTCCTTTTTACACTAAACTGAGTGTTCCGGTCCAGACCAGTTGAAACGAACCAAAATGAGTCACGTGACAACATATATATTACTCGCTGGACAAATTTGCCTTTGAAAGCTTTTCAATTGGTCAGAATTAACGTGCAGGAATCCCGCGCTTGGATACTGCTGTCAGAGTTTCTTTGCCTTAACCTGCATGGTTCTATTGATCTATTAAAACTCCTTTGCTGAGCTGTTTGCTGTGTTCCAATATTGCTTTGTTCTTATGTTTTTTGGGAGGTTGGGACCAAATATGGTCATTGGGCCAAATTTGGATGAGGCTCCGCCTCCTTACAGCTCCGGGTATGTCCGCGAGCCGCCATGGGTGTAATGTTGCTAAAGCGCCAACTGTAAACAAACACGTCTCTTCATAAGCAGCGCAGCGGACCTCGGTAGCTGAAACACTAAAAACGGCGCAGTACTTTTTACAGTTGGGTCTGTTCGAGTTTGGATCGTGTTCTCAACACCAACTAACTGCTCCAGGGTTCATTTGAAAGGGTAAAAAAAGACCATACGGTTCAGGTAGTGGAAACGGTAGACTACAATTAATTAATTCGTTATGAATTAGTTATTTAACAACAACCGCAAAAACCCCCTCAACCCACACCACCCCACCCCCGCCGCCAATGATGCCATCGTCCATTGTGATGTTTCAAGTTGAACATCGTACGATGCCAAATTGTTCCACATACTTTGAGTCATTAAAAAAAATAGGATATGCACCTACAATACTGTTTGGTGTAGCTGATTGTGTGACATACGTGTGACAAGTGCATCGAGCCATATTAGCACAGCATTGGTCCTTACTCTGTTTACATTGCTGTGCTAAAATGGCACAATGCATTTAAAACCCCACTTCCACACTGTAAATATGTAAATCTGCCTGATTGTTGCTACACTTATAACTTAAATATTCTGATTTACCTCTCATATAATATCTTTAACTTGTGTTCCTTGTTTAAGTTGTTTTACTTATTTAGATTTATTTTTTACATTTAACTTATTTTAGAATGTTTGCACAGTCATAAAAGGAGCAATTCGGGATACATTTCACTGGGTGTTGTACTTGTATAACTGTGCATGTGACAAAAAATGACACTTGAATCGTGATCACCACATAATGTTTGGGTTTATGGTAATGAAGTATGAAGCTCTAATATCGCTCTCTGCTCAAGCTGAAGAACTTAGTGGAGGACTGTCAGCCTGTATGTTGTTGAGGCATCGCGTATAATACTTGTACAAAAGAGAAGACTCCTATTGATATGCAGGGAAATAGATGGAATTACACTTGATTTTCCTAAGGCCCTAGTTAACCTGCTGATGTGGTTTCAGAGAATGTCAGTTTCATTAGCTTCATATGGTATTCCTCCTAAATTATTCACATTATCTCTAATGTGCTCACTGGGGGTGAACAAACTCAGTTATTACAGTCTGTCAAATAGCAGAAATGGGATTTTCCACTTTAGAGTGCATGTGCAGATTAAGACCGAGAAATTCAAATATGACGCTTAGTAACATTAGTAAAACGTAGGAAATTAATAGAACAACAAATTTCATCATATGTTCACTACGAAACGAACACCTTATTTTTAGCCCTTAAAATTACCTTCATTTTGTGGAAATGAAGGGAAATGAAGGGGAAAAGTGCACGGATTATTAAGGGGTAAAACTACTGAATGTTCCCCTTACTTCTTCAAATTTGCCCCTTAAATAGTAGAACCTCCTGAATTAATGCCTTAAGACTACGATTACCGGGTTTCAAACTCATGTCTTAAATCTAGAATAGGATGGAATGGAAAATCTTTATTGTCATTTAATGTACTGTGCAATGTAATATAAATGACAGTTTTTTTTATGAATTATAAATACAGCTCAGAAAATAAATTCGAGAGCACAACCGTTCCATGCCAGTGTGTGTTAAACTCCTCCACAAGCTCCTCATTCTGCTTTCTGAGGGCCTGATTACTGATCACCTGTATCACATCTTATTTACTGAGGAAAAGTATAAAACACTGCTGTAATCCACACTCTCCTCTCACAGTGAGAAGCAAGAGATTTGTTTTCTTTGAAGTACTCAAGGTATGTAAACCCTGCATCATTTCTCTTATTCTGATGCTTTGTCAATTTCTTTAAAATTATGCATATATATTGCAAGCAGTTCTTAAAAACTAAGGCAAAGCTGCTCAGTTCAATACTTGCATCTATAACAGATAAAACCTGAGAAACTGAACATTTTTCCTGGAGCTGAATATTGTGAAATGTGAAATGTAATCTATAAGCGAGACTGTTCTGTAACATTTACTATGCTGTCCACATACTGTTGTGATTGATGCGTTAAGATCGTCACTCCATATTTTGTACGAATTCTGGCTGCTGGGCTCTTTCTGTTCTGCTTTGCGATGCTCATCTGGGAATGAAGACAGAGCAGTCGAGCTCCTTATTTTGTGGCAATGACAGATGACAGACATGTGTGTTGCTAAAAGCAGAGCTTCATCAAGCACATCAAATGGCCACTGTGTTCACATGACCTGTTTGCCCGTTCCATCTTGAAAATACAATCTGGCAGGCCAAGTGACGCCACAGACTTTTTGTGTTCTCAGTGTTAAACACACATCCTCACAAAAGGATTGAATAATGTGTATTCATTATGGCCTGACTGAGGGCTGAGGGATGAATATTGTGTTTCAGAAGATTATCTTTTGAGCTCTGTGGGTTATTGGACTTTTCCTCGCTTGCTCACCATCCGTTTCACGATAAAGATTTACCCTCAACTCTTGTTCACCCTCAACTCTCAAAATATCCATGTTTAAAACGTTGCAGTCTTTGACAAACTGCTCTAGAAAAAGAACATTTAGTTGTGTAGAGTGTTTATATGATTTGGAGGTTCTTTAAAAAAGATCATATAATGGAAAACTACGTTGACGACACATTGATGTCTTAAGACATGAAACGATCCTTTTTTGTGAGAAACTGAACAGTATTTATATAATATTTAACCTCTGATAGACGACCGTGTCCAAACGTCTCGAGCCCCCTGTGTAAGCAGGCGCTTATCAGAGGTAAAAAAGTATATAAATACTGTTCAGTTTCTCACAAAATCCGATCGTTTCATGTCCTAAGACATCAATGTATCGTCACGAGCCACAGGGTGTAATTTGGATTTGTCTGTGCAAATGACTACCAGACTGCCACGGCTAAAGCTAAAAATCTGCATTTGTGTTCTGCTGAGGAAACAAAGTCACCTACATCTTGGATGCCCTGGGGGTAAGCAAATAAACCTCAAATGTTCATTTTTGGGTGAACTATCCCTTTAAATTGCAAAAACAGCTTGAATTTCTGTATTTTAGTGATGTCACCAAAACACCATACAGGGGTCCTTGAGATACGACACTGATCCGTTCAGTGGATGGTGATGTAACCCGGATTTTAGTCAAAGCACACCCTAGCCTCAGTCACTTGCCAATCCTGACACAGTTGTAAAATCAAAAGAACACAACTAAACCACAGAAAAGGGAAAAGGAAAACTCCCTCAGTCATATGCCACGCTACTGAGTATTCTTCCACTTCACACAACTAAACTAGTTCGCCCACGTAGTCTGTAAGTAACAGTGTAAGTTATGAATGCAAAACATGGTATGTTGAGACCATTGTAACTTAAGGACCCCCTGTATTTACATTCAGCTGGTGGCCAAGTGCTCAGGGAGTTGCCACTCTGATCAGAGGGTCATGGGTTCAAATCTCAGGGCTGCTAGTGGCACCACTGAGGCACCCTTGAGCAAGGTACGTCTGATCACAATTTATTCAGCTTGTGGCCGCTCAGCCATGTTCATTCACACCAGAGTGTTTATAAGGAGTGTTTCAGCTTGGACTGCTTTCTATATGAGGACATGACAGCCAATCAGAACACACTTCATAGAAATGTGCCTGTAAAAATGACTGTTTTTGGTATGTTGAAATACACCAATATCATAAGTGGACCTTGGGGCAAAGTGACACCCCAAGAAAAATGTGAACTATAGGCCCTCTAAACCGTCAAAAGATTATTTATGCTCACATTTCTCATACACAGACACAGTTCTTAAAAGAGACGTTCACTAAAAGGAAGCAAATATACCTTTTGATCTCGGGTTTATTTAAATAAGCGTCCATCGTCTTCCAGAAATTTGTTTTAATATAGGTTGGGTTTTTAAAAGATTTTAATATATATATTTTTTTAAATATAGATTTAAATATAGATTTTGTAGCACATTTTAGAAGAAGATGAAACTTTTTAATACATTAATATATTCCAGCATTTTAAATAAGATATATAAGGTGACATAACCATTGCACAGCCACATATACATCCCCCGATACATCGAATAAACAGTAAATGTTCATAAATTGTCCAGAGACAAGGTGGTACAGTAATAGGCACAATCTGACCGAACATAATCTGAGGTAGTGTAATATTGCCGTCTCAGATGTCACTGGATAAGGCATGCATGTTCATGGCTGATGCTCCTGCTCAGTCATTCGTGCTGGAAGTCGCACGCCAAATCCCAGGCTAGCAACAGCAACCCAGCGATTCGATGGTTCCATCGCAGGCTGTGAAGAGATTAGAGCGTGCCATCATAGTCCTCCATTCACGCGAAGGCCCAGCCCTGCCCGCTCTGCGCATCGCCTGGCTGTTTGTGGCTGCTCCGAGGCAGCCTGTCTGATGGATGGAAAATGACTTTCTCCTTTCTCTCCTGTCTCGCTTTTATCTCTCCACGTCTCAGATCAGTGTGATTAGGATTAATTAAAGATCACTCGCAGGTATCTGTCTCCGGGGGACACAGTTTGTTATATTGATCAGATTTCAGATTTCAGAGCGCTGACTAATACTGGCTCAAACGGGACCCTTTTTGGCCGCCATGTTTGCGCGAATATAATCATGTGGACGAGGTTCCGTGGTGCCATACTCAGTGCCATTGGGCCATTTTGGTGTAGTCGGTGCATGACCAGGATTTTAGTGGTCTTTGAGACCTTGAAATCTTGATTTCAAATCTAAGTTGTGTTTCGTAATAACATTTTGAACAGTGAAATTTATAGCCAGGAGGTGTTTACATGTCTTTGATAGTGTTCTAGAGTCTTCTTATCTATATTTTCCAGTCCGTAGCTGATTAGATGAACCCATGTTTGTTGAGTGTAACACCCCAAGAGGTTTCGAGAGTTGTACAAGAAAATAACAAGAGTCGATCAACAGCAAGGGCCACATTTTTGCAAATGTCAGATATTGTTATAGTTTATTTCAATATAATCAATGCGTCATGAGATACATAAAATGTAGGGGAAAAAAATCTTATAATTTGACAATATATTTCTGATCTCTATAACATGCAAAAATAAACTCCTAACCACTGTTAGCGTTAACAGTAATTCACGGAATTGTAATTTATATATCCATAGTATTTATACCCAGCAATTTTGTATTCTGTGTATTGAGCTTTTTTGTCTGCAGATGTTTTACCGGAATTATTTAGATTTCATATTTTATATAGGTCCAGTCTCTGTGTTTTCTCTGTGTTTATGCAGATGTAACATAAGCATTTTTTTTCAGGATTAATAACGTTTTCTGATTCTGATCCTGATTGTTCCACGGAAAAGTTGCATTTTATTTTCAACAGAATATATAACTGACCAGGGCTGCTCAAACCTTTAATACACCTGTATCTTACTTGTGCGCCTTGGTTTTCTATTGTTGGGAAATATTGACCAATATTTTTCATTACTTTTCTTTTGTTATTAAGAAAGTAGTTTGTGGTAAGAAGTTGGTGTTAGCTATGTTTCCATCCCACAGATTGTCCTCTACCTGTGAAGCATTTCTGCCAACAAACCTGCACGACAGCAGATTTATTCCAGAATGAAGTGAAAGTACACTGAATGGGGTACAAGGGAGAAACTGACAGAGTGTGGTGGGACAGTCTGGACAAAGTGCATGTCAACTTTTTCCCTGCTGGGCCTCACTAGGGCTGAACGTCCTGAGCTGCAGCTGTTTGACTCTAACATTCAAGGTCACTCATGTTTCTCATAGATGAGTGGATTGTTTTAGAAAGTGCATTTTGATTTTCTCTCTGTGCGAGGACAGCAGGACTGGCAGCGGACCTTTAGCCTCGGGCACTGGAGAGCACTCTGGTCAAGCATGGACAAGCTGTGTGTGTGTGTGTGTGTGTGTGTGTGTGTGTCTGAGAGAGAGAAAATGTTGGTGTATAATCACATAAGGATGGTAAGGTAGATTTGTTGAAATTGTGCGGATGTTTTGTGAGTGTGTGTGTGTGTGTGTGTGTGTGTGTGTGTGTAAATGTGTGAGTTGCAGGGGCGTATCACGCTTTCCAAAAGTGTGTGTGTGTGTGTGGGG
>JBBMFX010005148.1:0-13264 GCA_037832545.1 Rhabdalestes septentrionalis | reverse complement strand
TTGGTGTTGTTCGTTTTGTCAGGTGAGAATGCAACAATCGGACCCGAGTCCACACCAAAAGCGCACAGAGACCACCTCTTCAATGAGGTTTCAAACGAACCCTTGAGCGGTTCGTTTGTGGTGAGAACACGATCCAGACTAGAACAGACCCAACTGCAAAAAGTACTGCACTAATCCAGCTGCCGTAGTCCGCTGCGGTGTGCATTAAGGGATGAGGAGATGTATTTGTCACAGTTAGCGCTTTAGCAATATTAGCTCAATGGAGCTTGTGTACAAATCTGGAGCTGTGAGGAGGGGCGGAGCCTCATCCAAATTTGGTTTGATTATCATATAAGGTCCCAACTTTCAAAAGCTCATAAGAACACAGCAATTGTTTTGCTTATTTAGCAAACAGCTCAGCGAAAGGGGGTTTAATAGATCAGTAGAACAGTGCAGGATTAAGGCATAGAAATTCCTGACCAAATGAATTTATTCTGACCAATTGAAAAGTAGTTTAGGAAATACGTTCAATGGCAAATCTGGCCAACGAGTGATGTTGGTTTTGTCACGTGATGCATTTTGGTTCGTTTCAACTAGTCTAGACCAGGGTACTCAAGTGTTGTGTGAAAAGGACCCAAAACTGCAGAAAAATTCTACAATATCATTTGTTGCCTTTGGTCTGGACCAAATGAACCGAACCACATATGTGAAAGCACCATTAGACAAATACAGTACACTATCCGTATGTATTAGGGGTGGGGCCGAATCCGAATAGAGTATCCGGAAAGGCAGGAATAATGAATACGGTATTCGGACAAATACTTATAAAATATTTGTATTTGGGAAACCACTCCGCTTCCACCCCCCTAAAAAACAAATAATTTTCCCTTTACACAAATACAGATCCGAATAGCGGCCGCTTTGCACATCCCTAATACGCATGAATGTGCAAAAAAGTAAGTATATTCTCAGCAGCTAATGCCTTCTCAGGCCTGTTAGAAAAGCATCCAAAGTGGTGCCACATTAAGTGATGGGTAGGTGTGTATAAAATTGTATAAAGACAAAAGGGGCGCTCTTTGAATAATCTAAAACAAGTTTTTAAAATAATTAACAGGGTCATTTTTCACAGTCCACCCAATGATCTGAAGACATGTTACTAAATAAACCATGCAAGAACTAAAATCAGCTCTTAAATCTTGGTTATAGCAGGACATATAGAAGAATAGACTGCTGTTACCTGGCACGAATCAACTCCACCGTGTAGATAGCCAGCGCACAGCATTCTGGGAGTGATGGAAGAGCCGTAGATGGAGGTGTTTGCACATACAGACCTGTTAATCAAAGGGACCGTGGCTTTCTCTAGCACGGGGGACAGATGACCTGGGTGGGGGGTGAAAGAGGTACAGTTAGAGGAGGAGACAAAGGAGGCCATAACAGCAGGTCTGTGTATGTATACATACGAGTTGATATCCATCAGGTTAAGTAGATTATAATCTACAGTCAGATTCATAATTTTTGGTAAACACGGATAACAAAAAAAAATTATAATCTCAGTAGTCTGCTAAAAAATTTTAATTGACAAATTTATATATACATATTTTTTTTTTATTTTTTTTTTACCAAAACCACATGTTACATATTGACAGGTCTAGAAAGTCTCCTGATACAGTGATCATTTTTCCCATTTACTGTTCCGCGCAAAAGTTTTGGATACTAAAATTCTCACTTCATTTTTATACCTCTGTGAAACCAGTAGTGATGGATGCATGTAATTAGAGTACACAAATGAAACAAGACAAAACCTTCTTAAATTAGGCAAAAGAGGACAATAATTAACATGTTTAAACAACAATAGCTTCACTAATCCTGCCTGGAAGAAGATTCATGTATATTTGATCCCTCCACACACAGTGAGGACTGTTAGAGCAGCAAGAAATTCTTCAAGAAAGCATTTTGAGGTCAATAAATCTACAATTAGACAATCATTTTCACACCATCAAGGTTTTGGGGTGTGTTGCCAGAAAAAGCCTTTTCCAGCCCCACACTTGACACAATAGAAGTGTGACATAACCAAAACCACAGTCATGCGAATTAAGTTAATTTGCCATGGGAACTGTACCTGTAATTACCCCTCAACTTGGCCCCACCCATTCTCACCATTCTCCTTCTGCACACCCCACCCAGTCACTACAAGCTCCTCCCCTGCTTTGATTGACAGCTGGTGAGGGGGCAGACAGGCAGGGTGAATTGTGTCTGGGAATAAAACGAATAAAAATGAATATTTCAGATAATTATCATAGAAGTGTTATCACCTGCACAAGAACTCCATGTCCAGAATGGGACCGAGCTCCTGTCCCAGATGGCACCCAAAGCTATGCGACCCACCTCCGAGGGCACACAAAGAGTTGTGTGCAAAAGTTTTGAACACTGTTAGTCAAATGACACACTGTATTTTTTGAGGGGCGGGGAAATTTTACCTTCTTGAAATTAGCTAAAGTAAATAATTATAAATGTGTAGATCACTGCACTGGAATGAGAATTATATTTGCCCCAGAGTGTACAGTAGGTCTCTTGATAGTTTTTGCTTTCTTCAAGAAAACTTCGAGCACATTTTGTTTGACATGTTGGCAGTTTTTTGCTTGTTTAGGATTTATGTCTCATTTTAATATTTTTTTCTAGTTTCCATGATTGTTCTTTGTAGAATAATACACAATAGCTAATGTTTGAATTTAACAAACTGGGTTTGTTTTTTTTTTATTTCCAGATGTTCAATTCAAGAAATAAAAAAGGAATTGTGCCTTTGAATGTGTCCTGCAGTCTGTTTGAGGTGATCGTATTTGTGTCTATACTGGTCCTCTTGAAAAGCCACGCTAACGGGACGCCCTTGTGATCACATATAAGGACTGGAGGGCCTCAAGGGTGCCATTTGGGACAAGGCCATTCAGCCAGTTGTCAGTTTTGTTCTAATTTTCCCAAAACCGTAAAAACAAGCCATAAACCAATAAAGAAATATAACTGACTAAACTGTACTGGTCAGACCACCTCCAAGCTTTGCGCTCCAGGCCAGGCGGAGCAGGGCGATGTCGTAGTCGTGCAGCGCTGGGTTGTAGTCTTCATGAAGAGTAATGGATTCCACGGGAACAGCCCCAGATGATGTCAGGTAGGTGCTGCCCAGAACCACACGCCATGCACTCAGTTCCTGTGTCCGTCTGAGTTGGAGGACAAGAGTGAATGATGGACAGATTGATGCTGTAAAGGTTTCTATAAGACTGGTTAAGAAATGATTCAATGCAATATGATTTTACCCAGTGAAACAGTGAGCAGCGCTGACGATCCATCGCATGGAGATCAACGTTCCACCACACACATGGTTTCCATCCCACTGCACACTGACCTGCCACGGCCACAGCTCCTCTAGTGTAGCCGCACCCCCTATAATACGCTTCAAACGGACCACCTCCCCACAGTCTGCACACATCACACACACACACACACACACACACACTTACTTTACTGTCTCCAGACCCAATTTATCCCTGAAAATACACCAGACCCCTTAAAGTGGCCAATACTTTGTGAAACTAACCCCTCAATTTTACTTTAACATTACATTTAAGTCATGTGTGAAACCCCCAGGAATGAGTGTGAATATTTTTATTTAAAGCTTTAATTCTAGAGGTTCTGTTATATAAAAGTAGATTTTTTTTAAGTTCAGTAGCTTTACCCCTTAATTAGCCTCAATCTGTGCATTTTTACCCTTAAAATTTCCTTAATTCTCTTAAAAAAGATTAAGGTCAATTTAAAGAGCAAAATTAAAGCGTTTGGTTTTGTAATATGGTGTACAATAAAACAATTAAACAATTTATTTGTAAACTCAACTGTTTCAAATTTTAACAACTATGAACGAAAGGGGTTGGGTGGGATTTGGGGATCATTTCAAAAGTGGTTGGATTGAAAAGTGGTGGAGGCATTTTCATAAACTCACTCACCTGAACAAGACAGTGATATCACTGAGCCAGAGGGGCACTGATCTCTGAAATTACACAGTGAAAGAACATTAAAAAAAAGCATCACAACTCTGTGAATCTGCGGTTAAGCTTGTGTGCATTAGCATTACCTGAAAGAAAGCTCATTCTGGATGTTCACACTCGCTTCCTGAGCTTGTGTTGTGACTGTGGTGAACGCGGCCCCTACATCAGAGCTCAGACTCTTCACAGGAACTCGTAGACTTCGTGGGCTGCTACGAGGGAAGAGAACATACGAGAAATCCGCAATTCAGAGAGCCTCTTTAAGACAGGTACAAGAGAAAGTAGTTTCGGAACACTGGTAGTACTGCAAACAGGATCGAATCAGTCTAATCAGGGATTCACGGTTAATTTACGGTCATCAGCAGCTGTGATGAGCAATGTGATGAGAGGTTTCTCCATGGCCCATGGTGAGGTTCATAGCAACAATTAACAGAGGGCAAGTTACAACAGAAAAAAATGATTATCAGATAGTACAACAGGGTAGAAGGATAGTGTGAATGGGCTGTACACCTTCCAGAGTGACTGAATATGATATTGAACAAGAGGCTGTTAAGCACATTGAACCACACTGAGTGAACACAAGCTATTAAAAAGGTTATTAAATAACAGGATATTACATGTATCTAATATAACAGTAACCAGAAGGTACAACACGTGCTACTGAAAGTCTATAATGTAACCTGAGAAGTAAATAAAGTGTAAAGGGAGCTAGAACACTAGAATGTACTTGGTTAACCAGGGACTAGGCTGTTGTGTTCATTCAGAGCTCTGATGGCCTTCAGAAGGAGGCTGTTACAGTCCCACAGAAACAGAATGGCAGTTTGCCTGATGGTAGAGGAGAGAAAAGTCTATATAATAGCGGGGAACTGTCTTTCACAATGTTCCAGGCTCGGTTATTGCTGCGTGTTGTGTAAATCGGTAAACATTCTCAGCTGATCTCATTATCCGCTGTAGTGAGTTACAGTCCGAAATATCACAGTTTCTGTTCCAGACTGTGATGCTGTGGTGTACCCTGACTCATATTCTAAAGCCAAGGCAGTGTTCCTCCTGGCATCGTCTGGGATGTGGACCTCCCGCCTGTCTGGTTCTCAGATGGCTGTGGGCAGGGGTGCTGCCAGGGGGGGAAAGGTTGGGACAATTCTAGGGGTCCAGCAGTGACATGGGGCCCTGTCAGGGGCTAGTAATATCTTTAATAAAGGGGAGGGGGCAAAATTCTAATCTTTCATTGGGCCCAAGATTTCTGGCAGCACCCCTGGCTGTGGGTACTTACTGTGTATATCCTAGCTGCTGGCACGCGGCACGAGTGTTTCGGCTGCTCCAGTTGTCTGCACACACAGTTCTCCACTTTTTGTCATCACCGAAAACCTGCAGGATCAAACTCTCGCCCACCAATCGCACTACACTTACACACACACACACACACACACACCCAGTACAGATATAAAAGCATGAATGAATGAGAATCTACAAGCGCATGCCCAGGTGTGTGCGGTTTCAGGTTTGTAAGGTTAGGTGTGTTTACCTGCGTGGGTGGTGTTGGTGGTCAGGTTGGACACACAGATGAGTTCATCTTCTCCCTCATCACAGTCGAACTCCCCATCACACACTTTAGCTTTCGGAACAAACCTCAGAGAGCCGGCACAGAAATAAAACTTCAACGTAATCAGCTTGATAACTGAGAGAGAAAAAGAAAAAGAAAAGTAGGTTAATTTTTTCACTCCCCTAAATGAAGACAAAAACTCGATATATTTTGTTTTTCTGGCCCAATATAGTAATTGCCACAGAAAAACGCAAAGAGACAAAGCTACATCCATGCATACACAAATGTGTTTATATATATATATATATATGAAAATGTGTACAGATAAAGGGTTATCTTAATACACAAACTTAATTTACATATATACTCACATGCATTCCCATATGCAACATTTTTGCTTTGTGTTGTTTAAAAGGTTTAATAAGAAAGGTTCGCGCTGAATTGCACAAAGATCATGGAGTGCTGAGGTATAAAAAGGTCCATTTTGATTTCAGGTGTAAAATAACAGCAAATTATGGACACCAAAAAGACACCACATGCATTTTTAAGTGAACATCAGCCTCACTGAGATCATTGTCGGACAGTGGGAAAGCCACAGTGGACATCAGTGAAAACGTATGTGAACCATATTAAGCAAAATTGTCCCGTAAGTGTAGAGGAGCTACACACAACAATACAGGGCTAGTCAATCTGAGGCGTGTCAGTCAGAGTGATCATGCTTACTATAGTAGAGCCCCACAGCCAGCAATGCCAGGGTTAGCAGCACACAGCACACAGTGCCCAGGACCACCCTCCGCCTCTCCCTCCTCCTCCTCTCCGTCTGTAACTTCGGCAGCCTCCTACTCCTCGACCTCGCGTTCAGAGGCATGGTGGCTGTGTGTGTTGCACCCGGGGAGGTGTAAGGGGTCAATGCTGGTAATCTTTCCAGTGCAGAATACAGTGTGTTATAGGGGTGTGTATCTGCGTAAATAGGGGCATGAATTACGCTCGTAGACTAAATAAATCGTAAAACCTCAGATTTCACCTTGATTCAGTGATTTCACAAACAAAACCACAGATTATAGGCATATGACTGGGGGAAAGAACGTCTCCTAGGTCATTTCAAAATGCAATTACACCAACATATTTTATATCCCTGATCTAGAACCAGAGTTTTTCTGCACAAGTGTAATTAACATATTTAATATAGTACAACACTCACCTGTAGCTCTGTGAGGGACAATAATTGAATCACATATTCACCTAAATCCCTGAAACAAACATTGTTTTTTGACCAATGGGAATGCATGGACAGCCAATGACATCACCTCCCACAGCTGACTGGAATAGGTGCTGATGGTCAAAGGAACTCCAGCAAAACTTGTGGAAGATCTGGGTTTTTTTTTGGACAAATAACTGATCTATTTAGCTTGACCCATTCTGTGTCTGTTTTGTAACCATCTAGCTTTCCACTGAGGAGCCATTTTCCAAACCAACTATCCCCGAATCATTTTCAGGTACCTCTTGTGTGTCTAGAAGATCATAGCTAATGTTCTGGAAAAGGAGAACCGATTTCTCTATGGTGTTGGTCACCAACCCGCTCTCTGGAGCCAAACACCACAATCTGCAACACCTGCTCTGGCTAAAAAAACTTTATTCAGGAGATCCTGATTGGCTGGAGTGTTTAGTAAGTGGGTGGGAGCAGGACGTCATATTCAGGTTGGTGTTCAACATGGTGGGCAAGTAGGTCTCCAGGTAGAGGGTTGGAGAGCATTGGTCTGTGGATACCATAAAAATGAAGGCTGCCCATTGAATGACTGTAAAAGTAACAGTTGTTCTCAACCCATTCAGCTGAGATGAAGTGAGTTTGCTAAGATGAAGATTTCTTTATAGTGGTGGTGAATAGAACCAGGTATCAAAATTTCAATAGCACAAATATAGCCATTTATCATTTTCTATTTTATACAAATGTCTTGACTGAACACATCTAATGCTGATTATAGTAAAATAACTGCAACATCCACTTTCTTTGGCTTCAAAAGACTTTGCACAGCATGAATGGCTTTAAAAGTCAAAACCTTTTCAAAACTCTGGGAAAACAATATTTCAGGCAACACTTTCATAACCATTTCATGTTATTTTCCATGAGGGAGCTTTCAGAGGCAGACGTCTGGTTCCGTTTACAGACACAGTGCATGGTGTTTCACACCAAACCCTTTATAAATGACTTTATTTACATCTCAAAATCAGCCTTTTAATGGATAAAATATGATTTATTAAGGAAAAACAGATCTGTTACATTTTGTAATTGAAAATTTCCAGCTGCCGTGACATTGTCAGAATTGAATGGTCCAAAAAGTCTGCATGAGTCTGAATCAAACAATACACTTGGAGATGCAAGATTAAATGTGGCAAAAATGTAATGTATGTATTGTGGAAACTGCATAAATATTAATAACAAAGCCCACAATTACTGAATGACTCCCAGGTATTCTTTCTTTACATCAAGGCTGAGAAGGCATACATTTCACCAATCAGCATGAAACACACTCTCCCTGCTAGGTAGTGTGTATGAGGAGGTCGGAATGACTAATGCTGTTGACAGTAAGTCTGACCCTTGACTTTGAACATGTTACTGCTGTTGTTCTGGTGTTTATGTTGCATGTGTTTTGGAACATGTCAACATAAAGGTTTCTTTCTCTTTTTTTCTGAAATGGGGCCTGACTGTGAGAGCAGCAGTGTTGTGCAAAAGTTTTGAACCACACGTCATTTTTTCACATTTTGTTTTCAAAGATCCAGACTATCTTGTCATTTTAAATGTTGTCTTAACTGTTCATTTGTCTCACAATTGAAACTGAAAAATGTAACCCATTCACCAAGCCCCCGGAAGCAAGGTGTGGGGGACGGTACCTCACTCAAGCGTGTTTTAAGGTATGCCATAAGCAGTTCTAGGTTTCGCGACAACTATTTTCTGATCATCTGGATAACCTCCTAGCCACTAGGCTACCAGATGGCTCTTGTGGAACATTTCTCCAGGTTCCCTGGCTGACTTTTAAAGACTCATTTTCAGTCCAGTCCCTGAACCTGAGCAGTTTCAGAGGAATGATTGTGTTTAGGACACACAGTGACCTACGTATGAATCATTCAAACAGAACAAAGAGCGTCTACCTGAAGTCCTGAACCAGTGAAGAACCAGGAGCAGATGGTTCCAGATGATGGGGCGGTGATCAGTATACTGGTGGTGCTGAATGCTGAGTGGTATCACCTTTCACTGAGAGGCGTGTGGACAAGTGCACATGATGTGCTGTTTGCTTCACTTGGCGAAGGGTAGTCTGTTAAACCAGTAGAACGAGAAGGATCAGCGCAGATGGAGAGAAGGCCGGCTCATTCAGGAAATATCGGCTGCGGGTTTGCGGTGAAGATAACGGGGACGGTGACATTCTAACAGAGGGAGAGAGACGGAGCAGTAAACGTTCTAGACGCACAGACTTCAGCTCCCATTTACAATGGAGGACAGAAAGACCAATACACAGGTACACTCTTTATTGTATCAAGGCACTATTGGTGGGTGGGATTCACTTTGGAACTGAGGCTGTTGCCCAGACACTTGCCCTCAATCTTCCTGCTCTCTGTATAGTGCAGAGAAATAATGAATTCTATAATAAAACAATGCACATCATGTCAAAGAAAAAGCCATGCAGCTCTTAAATGTATCTTTATATAGTTTGGATGTGAAGTTGACAGTAAATCTGACCCTTGGCTTTAACATGTTACTGTTGTCGTTATGGTGATCATGTTGCCTGTGTTTTGTAACATGGCAACAGAAAGGTTTCTTTCTCTTTTTACAAAAGATATAGAAATCAGACTCTCTTGTATTTTTAAGTGTAGTCTTAAGTGTTCATTTGTCTCATGGTTTAAACCTGCGACACCTGCATTCAATCTTCCGGCTCTCTGTATATTTTATAACCAAATAATGCACTTAATACCCAATAGACAGACATGCAGCTTTTAAATGTATCTTTGGGTGTGGTGTTTGGATGTTGAAGCATTTATTTCATAACTATTTAAACATCTTTCTCACATATATACACTGCCAACATGTCAAAATATCATAATGACCGATATAAATCAACACTGGAGTATGATATTATCACAATTTTTATGCCACACTATGCTATTATAGCTATGAGTATTTATAGATATTTATTAAATAGCCATTTAATAATTTAATCAATTATAAAATAAAAATAATATGGATGCTTGGTGCCATTCGATATACCTAAAAAACATTGACATTTTAGTACTTTACGTTCTGTGGTAGTTTTTTTTGGTTTCCTAATGATAAGAGCTCATATTCAGTGTATATTATGTCCATTGCATTTAATCTTTATGGTGTTTATTAAAACTACTTACATTTAAAAATTATTGAACCTCCCTATGTCTGTTTATTTTCGCGAGATGTGTATCTTACACATTACACATTTCGCAAACAATTTCCCATCAAACACTTGGCTATAAAAGCTCATACTGCATTGAAATGAACTCAAATTAAAAAACAAACCATGTTCAAACTTGTTTTCAGGGTGTGTGTTCTGTTAAGGCACAGGCTGAGTCTAACTACACCCAGAGAGCAGAGATCTAGTACAAGAAGGCTTTACCTCTATAAAGGCTAAATCAGCGATAAACACAAAAACAAAGCAGATTTTACACCGTCATTGTTGCTCAGTAGGGAAAAGTCAAAAGGTCAGTCTTAGTATTTACAGTCGTGACGCATCTAGAACTTCCAGAAAACGTGGCGTGAAGTTTTCCTTGAAACTGGTACATGCCACTGGAAACCAAAACATGGCTGCTTGATACTTTTTTAAACTATGGTGGTGGTCAGTCTGTCACAGGAGGACTGAATGGAGCTCCTGAGGGTTTAACGAATGGGAAAGCTTGCTCCGCTAATTCTACCTAGCTACCAGAGTTGCACTTCTCAGAAGGCTTAGAAAGTCCTTATGGTCCTGAGTGTTGCCCCTTGTGAAAATATAACAAATCACTGCATATAATCTGTGATTAGTTTCACACTCAGCAGATCATACACTGGCTTATTAGGTTTCTGACACTGCATGACTCTGTGTTACCTATAAACACGGACTGCACAGAACATGTTTGGTCGGCAATGAGGACGGGGTGTATAAAAAAAAAAAAGTAGTTTTGAACACATGCTAACGCACAGTCACTGTAAACAGGTTAGCTAAAGCGTGATCCAATGTGTCAAGTGCCATACGGGTTTGTTTATTTCCAAATTAACACCACATTTATGTAACCACACATACAAACAAACAATGTCCAGAGCAGGAACACTAAAGCCAAACTGCATGAACATACACACATAATAACTTCTTTACATGGACAGCATCGCATTACCACTTAGTTCAGTCCAGCTTCTTGCATTTTAAGGAATACAAAGGCTTTTGTCATATAAAACTTCATCATAGTTGTTTTTTTAATCTATATAAGTGAGGTTGATGTAAAATATATCAACTTTATTTACATACTAGGTTACATTTCACCGCAAACACGCACTTAACCAGCTAATTATATCGAGATTTTTGAGTTTCTCTTTAGAAGCTCTTTCTTAGTTTTCAAAGCTGAATGCATAAATTAGAATCCCAGCCTTTAGCTTACTTAAAGAATAAACCCCCCTGAATCTGGTATGATAAAATCAAGGGTAGGATTTTCTTTATAAACAGATATTTTTTGATGAACCACATGTAATAAAATTGGTAGCAAAACTAAAACCATTACTAAAACAATAAAAATGTGTGTATTCCATTTAGAGTGATGACAGTCCTCCTTCATATTACTCCGTGGTGAACCCAAATGAACCACCTCCTCCGTATGTGGGCATCCAGTCGCTTCCAAATACCCCCAACATCGTTCCCTACTACATCAGACACCCTCTACCTAGGATCCCTGCCCCGCAGGTGCCTCCGCCTACAACAGGTACAACACGCACACACAAAGAAATGTGACACATTAGTATGACCCATGTCTGGATCTGGGGCAGCTGGTAACCTAGTAGTTCCCTGTGATCAGGAAGTCATGGGTTCGATTCCCAAGACCTCTAAACACTTCTGAGACAGAATGATCACTTCCACTTTCATGTGTCTTTTAAAATACAGCTAATTAACAGCATACGGATTCTCTTTATGAAGCAGTGAATTGTGGGAATTGTGCTCAGGCAGTATCTGTTATGTATTTGAAAGCTGTCGTGACAACGGTTCATGAAATTGTGGTATGAAGATTCCACAAGTTTAGTTTGATCCCAGGACTGCTGTCTTTGTGGAAAGGAGTGAATTGTTTTATTCCCTCATTGCTCACTAGCAGCTCAACAGAGTCACAGGATTTCACTCACAGAAAGCCAACAATGTCTCCGACAATCTGATCACATATACAAAGAAAATGCTTTATTTGATATTAATTCAGCTGACTGAATATAAACATATGTGTCAGACATGTACTGTAACATATTTTTCCTCTCCATGTTACAAGAGTTTTTGGGGCTGTGAGGGTGGATAAAATATGGAATTTAACATTTCTTTTTCCCCAACTTCTCTGGTTACCAAACATGTATATTCTTCACTGAAAATCACAACATGTGTGGTACACCTATAGGTGGGGATCTGGCCCGTTTGGACGTGTGTCCACCTGAAGGCCTCGACAATGAGCCCTTACTGAACTGTATCTGCCTGGATGCCACAGAGAAAAAAAGGATTTCTGTGTCCAGTCAATCCTTAATGGTGAAACAGGACTGGCACTACCAGAGCTATTCTGTTGGGATGAACTTAAAATTAGAAATGCACATTCAGCTCCCAGAAATCATTAGGACATCTCTAAAGGCCTGGGAGGTCCTGAGGGCCTAGGGGTGTGCAGAGCGGCCGCTATTTGTATCTGTATTTGTCAAAAGGGAAAATTATTCGTATTTGTATTCGGGTACAATTCATAATGCAGCACGAAAACAACGTCAGAATACAAATATATTTTAAAGTATTTGTCCGGATACGGTATTCATAAAATACACGTTATTTGTGCCAATCCGAATACTGTCCTTGTATTTGTCTCCATCCCTAGTATGGACTTTGATGTTTGAAAGGTAACAGCTCTAATACTCAAATATTCATTACCTTCTCAGACCCACCACAGAGACTTGTGGTCACACGAAGCAAAAAAGCGTGTTGCTATGGAAGCTCAGGAGGCTCCGCCTTTGTCTTGGTCCTCATTGCAATTGCCATCTTTTTGGGAGGTGAGGTGACGTTTCTCCTGTTTTAAATGTCATTACATAATTGTGTCTGTTATTTAAAGACTGGACTGTGAATTTGGACCTTTGTTTAGTGAGGTATGGGGGATCGCTGCTGTCCAAAGGCTCTGGCACAGACACCTGTCCGTCCTCAACTGTTTCCTGCGATGGACACAAGGACTGCAGGCAGGGCAGCGACGAGTCGCACTGTGGTCAGTGTCAAAACCCTCCCGGTCACTGCAGCGCTTCACTTTTATTATTTTTAATATTTTGACCAAAGTTTCCATTTCCTGGTGTAAACTTGGACGTCTTTGGTGTATATATATTAATTAACTGTATATGTGATTTTAATCCAGTATGAATCTGCAGTGTGTTTAGGGTTTACAGTCTGACAGAAATAATCGTGGAGTGATTTTAATCCAGTATGAATCTGCAGTGTGTGTAGTGTTTACAGTC
>JBBMFX010005138.1:0-13265 GCA_037832545.1 Rhabdalestes septentrionalis | reverse complement strand
GTGTGTGTGTGTGTGTGTGTGTGTGTGTGTGTGTGTGTGTGTGTGTGTGTGTGTGTGTGTGTGTGTGTGAAAATGTAGCCCCACAGGGTCTTTGTTATTCTGCTCACACGCGGGTCCATGGTCTCTGTCTTATGCAAACGAGCCGCTGCTTCATCGGCCGTTGGGTTTGTGTATTCAGACTTGAATCTTCTGTCTGTTTATCTGTCACTTTCATTTCAGTGAACACAGCATGGTCAACACTCAGACTCTCTCTCTCTCTCTCTCTCTCTCTCTCTCTCTCCTTCTTTCTCTGGCCTTCTATACCAACATGGCTAAAGATGGACGCCGTTTCTACAGGCTGATTTCAATGCATAGATAGGATGAGACGTTTCTTCTGTGCCAGACTGAAAGTCCTCTCCACACACAGCCAGTCCACCTACACCAACAAGCAAATCGACAACCTGCTGATGGAAATCCCCTCAGCTCCTGGCCAGGAGCGTTGCTGCATCACTCAGTATTACTCCAGCCTGCTAGTGGCTTTCTCAAGTTTAGACGAGGTCACAGATTTTTTTCTGTAATTAACTGTTTGGAAGAAGCTGATTGAGATAAATGCTATTCTTTAATAAATATATTGTATCTGTTGTATGCTTTTGTATTTATCTGGATCTGTTCCTTTGGGTTGGTTTTTATATCTCAAAAAAGTGTGTTGAAAGTGCAAGAGTTAATTTTGATGAACAGCTATCATAGGAATAGTCTTTACATGTTTGTTGCCATATTTGTACAATGATCACAGGTAAATGCAAGTAAAAGGTCATGGGTTCTATTCCTGTCTCAGGTGGATGAGGGCCTCTTCTGTGTTTCTCTGGTTTATTTACACAGTCCAAAAACGGGAATGTCATGTGAACCGGAGATGCTAAATAGCCCCTAGGTGTGACTGTGTATGTGAATGTGTTTGTTTGTGTGCCAGTTCTGTGATTGACCCCCTTTTGCCCCAAAGACCAATGGGACAGGCTCTGGCAACCCTGTGCAGGATAATCTGACGAAAGCGGGGGGATGGAATCGCGTTTCAACAAAAATGGGAGTGTTGAAACCCCCTAACCCCTCTGTGTGCTACGCCCCTGCCCCTATGATTGAGGATAAGCAACACAAAAAGTTATATTCTACAAAATGTATATGTCTCCATATAACATGTCTCCATAGTTGCTGCTCATCATTTGCACCGTTACATTTTTTGCGCATCATTTACACAACACATACAGAACATTTGCTGCTGAGACACTTTTGTGTTTTTGTTTGACTTGTGATCTTTGTCCTGTGTTCCTGTCTTGTTTTAGCATTGGATATATGTCCTTAAGCTATGTTAGGTAATGTTAGATATGTAAGGTGTTGTAACATATGGTGTGAGTACTTTCAATTCCTCTGTCATGTATATGTGGAGAAATTGACAATACATCTGACTTTGACTTTAAAATATACAATAATATATTGTAAATGACCCAGGACTATCAAAATAAAAACAACAAAAATAATAAATATAATAAATAATACAATTCTTATTCTAAAGGTCTTTTTCCAAAATGACCATTGAAACCTAAAGGCAGAAAACATAACAAAAGTGAAGTGAAGTACAGGTGATCATTCTGTCATATAGGAACACACCACAGCACACAGTGTGAACAGCATGAAAGTCTTCCTCTGCATTTAAACCATTTAACCCAGTCAGCCAGTGAAGCAGCAGGCAGCCATGAACACATCACCTGGGGAGCAGCTTGTACATTACAGTACATTACTCAAGGGAACTTCAGAGGTGTTTCTTGAAATTGTTGATCCCAAAACTATACATTTAATATTTTTGCTGTCTAGATTACAATATCACATAAATCTGCATCAGTTTTATTATTTCACTTTATGATTTAATGTGATTAATTTATGATTTTGTCTTTATTTAATAGAACCATACTAAAGTTAAAAAACTGCATGTATGTTTTTTTTGGGTTAAATTCATGACACATCAATGTTGACATTTTTGTTTATGTTTATGTAAGTTTACGGCATTCCACATCTGTTCTTAAGCAGTCTACATCTGTTCCTCATACCTGTAGAGCTAGATTCAAATCAACATCTGCTTTTAACCAAGGTAATGCTGGCTAAGTATCACACCTTAACAAGCCCTGTCAAAAATTCAAAAGTAAGAGGTTACTACACAAGTAAGGCAAAAACAGGTAAAAGGGTCCCAAGAGCATATATTGCTTAATATATAGGAAAAGATGTATAAGAAATGTGCAAAGGGACTGGTCTCCAACGGGCTCCTTGAAGAGGTGGTTCTTCAGACAATGCTTGAAGACATAGAGGGACTCGGCAGATCTGATCACCAGAGGGAGTTCGTTTCACCACTGGGAGGCCAAGACTGAGAAGAGTGACGCAGGTCTTCCTCTTCTTTGGAGCAAAGGTGGTTCAAGGTGAGCCGTTCTTGAACTCTGAGAGAACGAGAAGTGACGCTGCTTGATCAAGTCCATTCTTGGTCTTGAATGCAAGTTTTAAGGTCTTAAACTTGATGCGGGCAGCCACAGGGAGCCAGTGAAAATTCCATAGTAGAGGTGTGTAACAATTTAGGAACATTGAGGACTAAACTCACAGCTGCATTCTAAATAAGATTTTTTCTCTTTCAGTGGAAGTTCAGCCAGTAGAGAGCTGCAGTAGTTCAGTTAAATGTGACATGTAAGTAGACATGTAAATGTGTAGCTTCTTTGGTCTGAAAGGGTCGGATTCTTCTGATGTTGTGAAGAAGGTCCCTGCATGTCCTGGAAAAGTGGACAACCTGCGATGAGAACGACAGTTCTTCATGCAGCATGACACCATGATTTCTTACCTGCTTTGAGGTGTCAATAACCGAGTTAATGGTGAGGTCATGGCTCCGTAATGGACTCTCTTTAATGAAAAGCAGCTCAGCCTTGCTGCGATTCAGCTTGAGGTGGTGGGCCATCATCCAAGAGGAGATTTCAGCCAGACAGTCTGAGATGTGAGTTGAGGCCTGATCGTCACTGAAGGGGAAAAACAGAATAAGCTCAGTGTCATCTGCATAAAAGTTGTAGAAAAAGCCTTGTGAGGCTATTAAATCCCCAAGAGAACCAGTATATAGGGAAAAGAGAAGCAGTCCAAGGACCGAGCCCTGTGGTACACCAGTGGACAATCTTTGCGGGACAAGCTGGGAGCATGCTACCTGGTATATCTGTTATCTGGTAAGTTGGTATCAGGTATCTAGGTAAGTGCAGCACTTCTATGGTTGGGGCTGAATGCACTATACATTCTATTTGTTCATATTTATCAACATTAAGTAATTAATGAGAAACAAACCAACAGTATCCATGTTCATGTACATTGCTGCTAGTTTAGTTCTCATGAACCAAAGATACATGCAGTAGCATTTAGAAAAGATTTTTAACATTTTTGACAATGTTTTCACATTGAGGGTCAAACTAAAGGCTAAACAGTTTTGAACTTTATTCACCACTGTTTATTACACCATGTAAAATAATAGAAAAGAGTCCCGGCCTCACATCTATACACTCCAGGGTAGGCGCCGAGTACCTGTGACCCTTGTAAGAAATAAGCGTTTACTGAAAATTAATGAATGAATAACAGAATCTTTGTTCCACACTTGAAAAGCAGTATCTGATAAAAGGCAGGCAAAAGAAATGATGCTGAAGCACAAAGCACCTGAACGACTCTCCGCGGTCAATAATCTCATTAAATGGGTTCTGTTTTCTCCCAGAATGAGGCTAGGATGAGACAGACACAAGAAAGATGGAATAAGAAATGAAATGTGCTTCAAAATGTAAGATCAATATCACTCTGAAATGTAACTACAGAGGTTATGGTCTGCTTTGAACTTTACTTGAGGACGGCACGTCGCTTTTAGAGTTCATGTAGAACAGAATAATGTGCAAATCTCAAACTGACAGCAATTATGCAACAGCATTTAATTGATTAAAGTTAAAGACCTAAATTAGTGGCCATTTGTCAAGAAAAATGAAAAGCAGATCACATACAGCGCACATGACCGTCGCGCTGCATTCATACACTGAGGGCACACAGACTCTTTCAAACTTTTTCTCTCTCTATTTCTCTCTTGTGGCTTTTTCCAGATCAGCATGCTCACACATTAAAGGAATATTCTAGATTTTTTTAATGTAATCTGTCACATGTGTGGCATATTGCCAGTGGAATAAAATAAAGAAAACCAACTTGAATGCAGCTATTATTGCACAAAAGTGTATTAAAGTACTTATACATTTCTTGTATCCAACCAGAATAGTATTATTACACAAAATGGCCAATTATTATCAGTAATTGTTTGTAGTAACTTTGCATTCTTAGAGAAAAAAAACCCTGTTGAACTCATATTTGCTTAAGCAACTACTTATTGATTTCTAGTGTCTTTCACAGGTCATTTTCTTTTTACCTTGTACAGGGGGTCCTCAAGTTACGAGACAGATGCGTTCCTTCGACAGTGATGTAGCCTGAATTTTGGTGTTAGCCAAAACCAGTGATGGGCAAGTTACTTCAAAACTGTAATACTTTATTTATTACTTGTTACTGTCATTTTAAAGTAATTCGTTTCTTTACAATATTACTGTATTAAAAATGTAAGACATTACAGAACTATTGCATTACTTTTAAGTTACTCTCAACAAAATAACTGGAATTATGGATTTGGAAATCTAAATGCAGCTAATGACACTCAATTAGCTCATTACACGTCCAGTGGAAGGAGATGTGGTATCTGACTAAGCGACTTCTGGTTAAAAACAGTACAATCCGACGTTAGATCAGTTGCAGTTCGACTCATCTCTATGGGGACCAGATTTTTGATTGTGAAGAAGAGGACACATTAGCGCGGACTTTCCTACCAGCTCGGCCGTGATCTAGGGGGGTTCTGGACTTTTAGTTTATGAGAGATGCCCATGTCGTGACGAATGTTTAGGTGACTCAAAACCCCACACAATTCTAAAATAAAAAGACGTAGGTCTCGAAAAGAGGACATGTCCGGGATAAAAGAGAACGTTTGGTCACCCTACCCATCTCTCTGTTCTGTCTGACTACAAGAAGTGCACGAACGTTTCTTTTTTGCTGATCTCGCGGTGATTTTGGTGAATTTGTATGAAGAAAAAATATCACTTCATTCCGGGCATTGTAACGTGCATTACTGACATTTGTACCGAGTAAAATATTTAAAAAAAATATTTCTGTAATGCCTTACATTTCTGCGTTACATTAAAAAGCAATGCATTACAGTAATTTGTTAGTTTTGTAATGCGTTTCTCCCAACACTGGACACTTACCGGTCCTAAAACTGTTGTAAAATCTTAAAAACACAATGAAACCACTGAAAAAGATAAAGGAAAACTCCCTCACTCAGACACTGAGTATATTACTTTAAATTATTTAAACAAGTTCGCCCAAGTAGCCCGTAAGTACAAGGCAATCTGTGTAAGCCAAGTGGGAGAGGAAGTGGGAGTGGGCATCGTAAACTCGAAATGTCATATAACAGGGCTGCCAACTTTTCTCAAAATCTTTGCGTGAGATTTTAAGCAATGTGGGTGGGGGTGCTTGCTGCTATAAATCCCGAGCATCGAGTGGGTGGGGGGCGGGTAATTTTTTCTTTTGCCAAGGATTGCCACGACATTCGGTAGTCCACCTACCGTTAAGGAGTGTGCACAATGGGAAAAATTTTTAAAAATAGATTTTCAGCGTGAGAAATCAGAGGTGTGGCGTGAGAGCATGTGAAGAGAGTCAGTTACGTGTGTCTCATTGCTTGTTGACACCCCTGGCATCCCTGATAGAAGACTGTTTTAACCAGATGAATATTTGTGAGAAACTCATCCTTCAGTATGACATTAAAACCCGTAATAACAGACCACATGCTACAGATAGATTAGACTGAAACACTGCTGTGTTCCTTTAGGGCTCGATGTAGCTGCTGTCTCTTTCCCAGGCCTTGGTGACAGTGCAAAGACAGCTTGTCATTTTGTTGGCACAGTCATGCTCTGCCCAAGGCTGCACTGCCGTTATAACAATGTCACCACTGTTTCACTGTCACCACTGGAGCCTACAGCTTATCAGACTGACCCTTGTAAAAGTGCGGCCGAAGCTGATGTTTACTAGGAGCCCTGTTTTTCCGTGTCATTCATACAAAGAGATCAAAGCCTTGAGAATCTGTACTCGGTTCACTGACTCAAGGGTCAAATTATCTATTTTTATTTATCTATAATATATAAAGAGGAATATCTTTTACACAGAACAAACATAAAACTTTAACATGAAGTGAAATACAGGAAATTTAAGATGGTCTGTACATTCATGCCTGTTTACCTTCTTGCCATAGTGCACCTTCCCCAGATAAGAGATGCACACACACCTGGGCAGACATAGGGTCCACGTTACATCTCATACGCAGTATACTGCAATGCACTGTAGGTTCTGGACCCTTTCAACCCGAGCCACCATGAACGTTTTCAATCATTTGTGATACAAGAGCACTTTTGTGGAATTCTTTTCAGGTAGCCTTTGCTCCCTGCACACATGTAATCAGTTATATTTGCTCGGATTATTTTCTAGGTACACTAAATACACTATGAAACACAATGACGTGCTTAAAACGTGCTTGACCCTACCTTAATTCAGTTTCTTTCCCCTCACCATCTCCCTCATAAACTTCAGGACTGTAACTGCACTTTATGTACACGCTGTTTAATCAACACTGTAATTCTATTTAATTTCTATATTTTTCTGTATATAAGATTAAGAATGTTTATATTGTTGTGTTTTTTATGGCTATGCTTGAGAGACAACATCAACCGGAACCAAATACCCTGTATATGGACACATATACTGATTCTGATTCTGATTTACCCCTGAAAATTCACCAAACCTCTTAATGAATTAAGTGGCTGATCATTTGTAAACCTGATCCCTTGATTTTACCTTAAAATTAGATTTAAGGCATGAGTGTGAGACCCTTTAAATTTAAGACGTTAATTCAGGAGGTGCTATTATTTAAGGGGCAAATTTGAAAAAGTAAGCAGTAAATTAATCAGCCTTATTCTTAATCTGTGCACTTCTCCCTTCATTTTCCTTCATTTCCTTTATGTGAAATTAAGATCAATATTACGGTAATTTAAAGAGCTAGAATTAGGGGTTTATATTTTTTGTTTGTTTTCAATGCCGGGAATCTACTGTTCTGGTGATGCTTTGACACAGTCAGGATTCTATGGCCCTTGTCAAAGTCACTTAGATCCTCACACTTCTGCTTCCAACACATCAACTTCAAGAGGTGCCTGTTCACATGCTGTTCACCTGTCACTTGTTATTATTTTGTAATATTATGGTTGAGTACTGAAAATCAACACATATCCTGAGATCTCGGGGACCCAAACTTCTGCACATGATGGTATTGTTATTCTTTGGTCTTTTCTATTGTTTTGTGATGTTTATTTGCCATGATGTCTGTGTTCCCCTTGACTTTTGCCTTGAACACTTTGTTTATAAAACCGGCTATAAAATGTTATTCTTATTGAATGTCCATGCATTGACCCAGGGTCCTGAACCTACAGTGCATTGCAGTATACTGCATATGAGATGTAGCGTGGACCCTGTGTCTGCCCAGGTGTGTGTGCATCTCTTGCCTGGGGAAGGTGCACTATGGCAAGAAGGTAAACAGGCATGAATGTACAGTCCATTTTAAATTTCCTGTATTTTTCTTCATGTTAAACTTATCGAATAAATAGTTTTATGTTTGTTCTGTGTAGAAGTCTCTGTAGCTCCAATGGACTATTTGTTAGGAAAGTGAACAACCCTCTGCACCCACGTAAATGAACTTCAGCCCTAACAGCATCCGGGTTTGTCCTTTTCACAAGGACATGATACATTGATCAGGGAGTGCGGTCCACCTGCTCCCTCTCTTTCTCTTTCAAATTTAAAATACATCTGTGTCCTGAAACATGACAGGAAGAACATTTTGTGTCATCATTTTTCTGTCTAAACAGAGTGGTGTGGTTGGTCTCATGATGCAATAATGTAGTCACAGTTAGTAACCTTTACTGACTTAAGCAGAGAGGCATCTGCATACTTACACACACACACACACACACACACACACACACACACACACACACAAACACTCACAACCTGGCACTGGATCTGCACTGGTCTCACTCACATTTTTCAGCTTTGTCTCTACCTAATGATGACCGTTCTCCTCTCTCTCACACTCTCTCTCTTACACACACAGACACACACAGACACACACAGACACACACAGACACACACAGACACACACAGACACATTCTTTGTTCAGAAGAAAACCAAAGCTATGAGAAAACATCAAAGAGAATCGTTTCATCCTTGTACTCCTGTGATTTATTCTCAATGATGTAGAATTTATTTTTAATGATTGAGATTATAATAGAATTTTACCACAGACCCAACTGTTCCCACATCACTAATACAGCACACAAAATTGGAACAAAAACACCGCTATAGCTTAGGGAAATGAAGTCTTTCTTTTTAAAACAAAATAGAATAAGAGAAGACAAGTTGTTTTCATTTTACTTGTTTTTACTCTAATCATGTTTTTATAGGGCAGCACAGTGGCACCACACCATAAAAGAGTGGTGTGTTCAATTCCCATCACAGGGTCACCTGGGGTATTTCAGAGTGGAGTTTGCATGTTTTCCTGTGTCTGTGTGGGTTTCTTCCAGGAGCTCTGGTTTCCTCCCACAGCCCTTCATTTCCTACGAGTGTTTGTGCATGGACACATGCAAGACTGTGTAGGAACAGCCCGAACCCAACCTTAGTGGTCAGTTCTGATCTGTCTCTCTTTTATCGCCACCCAGTGGCAGTTCCAGACCTGCATCCTTGCCGATCATAACAGGGCAACCACACTCATAGAGGTTGAATGGTTATTCAAACGCATACACTAAATGGACAAAAGTATTGGATCAAATCTCTTAATTATTGAATTCAGATGGCCTCTTTTGTACAGTGAAGGATCTAAACAAACTTAGCGAATTATTCTATTGACACTGATGTATATCTGTAGTGAAGGAGGTATCAAAAGGCCATATTTGGGAAAAAAGCAGAATGTTTCTCTTGTCATGAGACTAAAGTCAGGGGATTATCAAAAATACTTCTTTGTAAATTAATAATTCAGTTCACTCCAAAGCAGCTGGCCAGTCACCATTCCAACCCAAAACCCAAACTCAAAATTACTTTCTGACGTCCATTTTGGACCATTTAAAAACAATTAAGTCTGTTGTCATTTTTGCAGAGACCTCCGAATTATCACACAAGCATATAATGTATTACAGTATTGATACTAATTTCTATAGAAAAGTGCCAAATAACTTTAATTTGCAGAATGTTACTTAAACTAATATTGTTATTATTTTTACAATGTTTTGAATAACATTGCTTGTAATGATTTTTCATACATTTCCATATTTTGGAATTAAATTCATTCCAGTTCAGAGGAAATCAAATGTGAGTTTTACTGCTGTCAGCTCTAACACTCCTCACTTTTGGATAAAACTGTGAATAAAAATATTTTTGTGAGATTTTGAGAGTCTTTAACAGGGATATATTTCAAATATTTAACGTCCCTATGCATTTCAAAACCAGTGAATTCAGAGATAAAATAAATATTCAGACCTCAGTCAGTTTTAAAGCTCAGTCAAATGCGTAGTAATTCTTTCCATTCTATGTATTATTTCATGGATCAACAAAGTCTGTTTTGTTGTTTTTCTCTCCAAATGGTGTGGCAGATCTGCCGAGCAGGGCGCTGCTTTCCAAGATGTAAAAGCAGCAGGTGCTGAAGTGCCATTACTGTGGCAAATTTTTCCAATACCTTCTGATTTGTGGTTCATGGGAACCAAGTCAAGTTTACCCAAAGCCAGTAAATGCAATTTACTACACATTGATGAGGAGAGGAGCTAAAACTCTCAAGGCAGAATTTCAGGTCATACTGAACTGGCTCACCAACACTAAGCCGTGTGTCATAAACTGATACTTCGCTTCAGAATATTAATACATATAAAATTATATTTGTTATGGTTATTACAGATCACACTATAAAGCCAGCTCCCTCAGTACATTCACATTTATTGGCCAATTTATTAGTAGTTCAAGACTACAGGTCATCTACTTGTGCACAATCAGTGTTAGTGATGTGTATGATGGGCCTGTGGCAGTCTCTTGACTGCTGAAAATTGTTTTTCATCCAGTAAATGTAAACTCTAAAACGTGCTCCTGTATGGTACACTACCAGTTAAAAGTTTGGACACGGATTAAACCAAATTTCAGGCCATTTGTAATGTATAATAAAACATCCTCGTTTTAAATCTTGGTCTGAGAAACCTGCCAGTGCTGTCCTACAGCCAAGTGTCTTCACGTAGAAAATGTAGAAAATGGTATTTTATGGTCCCCCCCCAAAATACATCTCAAAACGAATTTAATCAAATTTTCATACGTGATGTATTTCAGAGTAAGAAGAGGTGAAATGAAAACATGGTGTGTGAACTGGACATCCTCACTTCATTAACAGTAGACGGTGTTGAAAATAAGAGAAATGATGCAGTGTCTTGTGTTCCCCTTTTCTCCTAAATGAAGGCAGGCCCACATTCAGACTTCCATTTTCCAATAACATTTATTTATAAACAAAACAAAAGGCCCGAGGGCCAGAAACAAAACTCAAAGCTTTAACCAAAAGGAATTAGGAAATCATGAACCAATGGAAACCAAACATCCCTTTCCCTGAGCACACCAGGCAGCTGACACATTAATAAATTCAAGACCGGTGTGCTCAGGATTTCACAAGCCGTTTTCATTTGAAAAACAAAATTAAAGGACGGCCTCTAGTGGTCACTGATGGGATATGACATGCAGTGTTTCAGGACTGAAATCATTAAAAGAAAAAAAATCTCTTGTTTTCTCTTAAACAAAATGGCAATAATTACCTTTGACATACTTCTAGGGGCTGCTTAAAAATGTCGGGATTACTGAATTTTTACACAAGGGCCCCTGCTGGCTCAGTGGGTTTCACTCTCGCCTCACAGTCCTGTATCAAATTGTTCTGTAAACCCTAAAAGTGGAAAAAGTTCCCATACATCGCTTGCAAAAAATCTACATGAGTTCTCAAATGAGCTTTAGTAATGAGAAGGGCAGTAATTAAATAACACTGTGCTGACTTTAATGTGATTAAATAGCTGCTGAAAGCATCTTATTAAACTTTATTATTTCTGACACTGTATTCTTTTCATGCATTAAAATGGAAGACGATCTCTACACCCTGAGGGCGAATAAAGAAAAAGTGAAAACGCTTCTGATTCACAGGCTAATGTCAAAGGCAAGTCCTGCCTGATTGTGTTCAGCTATTCCATCAGGACCTCATTTCATCTCGTCTCTAACTGCGCCTATTACTAAAAGTACACTCTACCCCCTACACTAGCAGTTTTCTCTTCACATCTGACAAAGCTGTAGCAAGCAATGCTCTAATGTTCTGACTTTATCAACCTATTTTTAAAGTCTAGGGTAAAATGTGGCAGTATCTGGTTTCATTATTTTCATTTGAGGCCTTTAGCACTGAAATAACAGTCTATAATTTTAAACTAAATTTATTTTGCAAATTCTGTGCATGCAGCTTGAATTTTCAGGCTATCAGTTTTCATTACAGTCAGTAAAAGGACATGCACAGCAACTGTGAAAACAATATGAGCTGTAATCGCTTTAAAAGGAGGCCTCTGCTGCTCCCTGTGGTTTAAAGTGTGTAAAGTGTAAAGTGATCGTTCTGTCATACGTGAACACACCACAGCACACAGTGTGAACTGCACCCAATTCTTATTCTGTAATTAAACCCATTCACCGAGTGAAGCAGCAGGCAGACAGGGACACAGCGCCCAGGGAACAGTGTGTGTGGACGGTACCTTCCACAAGGGTACCTCAGTGGTGCCACTAGGGATTCGAACCCATGACTTTCTGAACACAGGGTGAACAAAGAACCTGATGCTGAGTGTCTTTCCATGCAATAACAGTTAGTAATTAAAGGAAAGTCAAGTGGCTCCTTATAGTCATGCATGAACACATTCTACAGCACAGAGTGTGAAATTCTTTCTCTGCATTTAACCCGTTTACCGAATGAAGCAGGGGGCTTCCACCAATGAGGGGCGCCGGGTAACTTGTACTATTGGTAAAGTACTGGTCGTAAGCACGTGTTCTATTCCAGCCAAGTGCTCTACTGTCACATTTCTTGAATTTATTTTATAATAAAAAATAAGCGAACAAATATTTTATTACCTGGTTGTTCCATTTTTCTACCTTCGGCCAACATCAAGTTCAGCTGCTACTAGTAAAGTTTTATTTAAAATAATTGGATCAGTATGAATAAATACATCACGCAAATGTGGATATATGCTTGTAACATATAGATATTTCTTTCTCTTTTTTCCAAAACCTTTTCTAACTGGTTTAAATTGGCAATGTTATAAGTTCACATCTTATAAAAAAAATGTGTGAACACATCACAGCACAACAAACAGTGTGAACAGTGTAAAATTATTCTTCTGCATTTTACCCACCCAAAGCATTTAACCTATTCACCAAGTGAAGCAACAGACAGCCAGCAACCCATTGTCTTGGGAGCAGTGTGTGTGGTAGCAGTGTGGGGGGTAGCGGGTTGGGGGGAGTGGGTCTCGACAATCACACATTACATACGGGAGGCCTGCAACAGCAGCATACAAGGTGAAGCAGGAGATGCAGGACATTCTTCAAGTGGGCCGGGATCTTCAGATACTCAGAAGTCATGAAGGTTTAGGATGTCAGTCCTCGTAGCGTTATCAGGTTGGTGGAAGAACTTTCAATCTTTTTTTAGAAGTCACATGTTTGACATTCTGGCATGATTTTTTTCATAGTATGATTGATGAACTGGAGCATCACCGCATGGTGACTGATGCCCCCCCCTCCCTTCAGTGAGGCAGAAAACATGCAGTGGTAGTTACAACAATGCAGATATCAGAGAGTGCTGAGAGTGTCCCGGTGCTGTGCGTACAGTCACAGCCACACAGCCATTGGAGAGAGTGAACAGGTCCTCCGTGCCAGAAGTGGCAAGACCTTTCAAATGCAAGCCTCAGCTTTACAGCATCACTGATTTGTTTTTCGTTTGTGAGTAAGATGAATATGCAATTTTGAAAATTTGTGTTCTCCATTAGTGTCCAGGATGTGAAGTGGGCACACA
>JBBMFX010005112.1:0-13267 GCA_037832545.1 Rhabdalestes septentrionalis | reverse complement strand
TTCGGGACTCGCCCTGCGATCAGAAAGTCATGGGTCGATCCTCCAGACTGCAGGAACCTCTGAGGTACCCTGAGTAAATACCGTACCCACACACCGCTCCCCACACGCAGCTCCCCATCCCCACACACTGCTCTCCGAGACCATGTCCACACACTTCTCCACACGGGTGCAGAATTCATGGCTGCCCGCTGTTTCACTTGGTGAATGGGTTTAAATACAGAGGAGGAATTTCGTGCTGCTCACACTGTGTGCTCAAGTTCAGGAGGAGATTCTGACATTGTTTGCGCGCAGCATTATGAATTTTAATCCGAATACAAATACAAATACGAATATGAATAATTTTCCCTTTTAACAAATACAAATACAGATACAAATAGCCACCACTCTGCACACCCCTAATATATATATTAGTTTATATTAACATCTCTGTTGGTCCAATGGACATATAATATGGACAAAAATAATGGGACGCCTGACCCCCGCGAAAACCAGCCGGAACATAGAGCTGCATGCTGCGCTCACACTAGCACAAAAAAGCGAAACCTTCCAAAATAAAAAAAATTCAAAATAACCTGCGATAATAACATTATTATTACATATATATACTTACACATGTAGAATACACATTGGGCACATTGCTACTTGTTCCAGTAATGTATTAATGTGTGTTTGCCTGTGTGGGGCTTTACCTGTGCTACATGAATGAATTTGGTGAAGACCTCAGCCCTCTGCTGTGAAGTGTGTCTGTTGAGTATCATGAGCTGGACCCACTGAGACACGCCATTGCACAGCATGACGGAGCGTTCCAGAGCCGGGTTATTTCTCACCGAGCCGTTCACCACATAGCTGCGGTAGTCCAGAAACTAGCACAACAGAAACACGAGATAATTCACCTCACAATCAGAAGATCAGCTTCATCATCACAACGCCAGCGAAATGCCTTCTGAGCTGATCATAGTCTGAAAGGTTCCAGTCATATCAGGATGAAGGAATCTGTAGTCTACGGTCAGGTCAGTCACATGTTAGTTTCAGTTTACCTCAGTGTAATGTATTGTGATGAGCAGCAGTTATGAGCATGTTTTAGAGTCAGCAGGTCTTATTTGTACTGTTATTGATATTGAAAAATTAACCTGAATTAAACGAAAGTTACAAATTATCTGAAGTTCAACAAAATGTACTTTTTAAAAAACGAAACACTGAATGATGTTTTATTTCTGTACATTTTTTTATCATAAAAACAATGCAATAACACCCTTGCAATTACACAGCAACCAAAAAGTGTTAAGCACGTCAAAATGATCAAAAAATTCATCTTGTTTCTGATTTGTTCTCCCAAAACCTCCTGGGATACTTTTCAACAATATGGATCAAGATTTGGACCCCTTGTTGGGTTATGTGCAAGTGAACATGCTTGAAATTCAGTATTTTTATTTAGCACCCGCAGTTTGATCAAGATGTCATTATACAGAATTAAACAACTGTCAAGCTGGATTAGCTTTAAATGGAGAGTAATTAACTGCACAGCCTTCTAACGCTCAGCCTGTGAAGCAATTTGTGTTTACTGTGCCGTGTGTAACATGCTGTGCCTGCAGGAAATCTGGAAGGTGTGAGCGGGTGTGGCGAGCTTTTGAGGTCGGCTGACTCACAGAAACGCTGCAGAAGTTTTTAAACTCCAGATAACTGAGGTGCTCTGCCATCTCGTCGGCCTCCATGTGGTCAAAGAGCAGTGATACTTTCCTCTTCTTCACTAAGGGCGAGGGAGCCTGGGAGACGCTTTCTTTAGGATTGCTGCAAAAAAAAAGAAACATGAAAACAGAACTGGGATCACACGATCTGAGACATGTAGGATCAGGTGGGGAAATGCCTGTGCATTTAAAAGACCCGTATTCTGCCTTTTTCCTCTATTTGATTTATCAGTTCAATTATGTCAGTTTCACTTGTGACATTTTTCAACAAAAAACATCAAAAAACACCAAAATAATTCAATTTTCCAACCTCATATTATCCCTCAGAATTAATCCGGATGTTTTTTTTGCTGTGCCTTTAAGATTGATTTATATAAATTAGCTGACTTGCATAAATGGGTGGAGCTAATCTTATATAGACAATAGACAGATATATGTTAATAGATTTGTCCTTGTGACATCACAAAAACAATGCATTCAACATATGCTGTATTTAGAGCTAAGTTACTGTACATGGACTTTATAAATGCCATATTTGAAACATATTTGCATAATATATCAAGCTTTTTAGTTAAAAAAAAAAAGTGAGAGAAATGAAACATTTGAGGATATGGGCCCTTTAAAGAAATGTTTACTTTTACACATATAGAATCTAATTAAGCACAATAACGCTTTGGTTATACTCGACATTTGGGACGTAACCCAGGTTGGAGTGCAGGATGAGCTAACAGAGCAGTTCTCAAGCTGGCTAGCTGACCTACTTTAACCAGAAACGCACCTGAGTAAACCAATAATAGAGTAGTGACAGTAGTCTGTCTTGAGTAACTCTTTTATGTAGCCTGAGGGGAGGAAAATTACCACTGCAAAAGTCAGTTAAAGCCAATTTAAATGTCCAGGACCTCTGTAAAAGATTCTGAGATAAACACAGCCCAAGTGTAAAGTGTCTGCACTCAGTGTGAAAAAGCCCAAGTGCTCCTGTATTTAACATATTCAGCAAATGAAGCAGCAGGCAGCCAGGAACACAGCACCCAGGGATCAGAGTTGGAGGAGATACCTTACTTAAGGGTGCCACTAACAGTCCTGGGATTCAAACCATGGACTTATGATCACAGGGCCAACTCCCTAACCGCTAAACCACCAGCTATTGGTTTTTAATGGTTGAAGGTGTGGATTACAATGCACTTTCTCCAAGCCTTTATACACAAAATAAAGATTAAATAGGCTGTTTATTACATACAATAGGCTGTTTATTACATACATGTACATGGAATTACCCTGGAGTTATGCAGTAATGGGCTGTATGGTACATATGCACAGAGAGAAATTAGGTTGAGCAACACTGCATTAGTGCTTTACCTTAAAAATGTTCCTGCAATAACAAACTCCTTGCATGTTTTAACATGCTTGCTGGTTGTTTTTTTTTGTTGCTATGTTTTTAGTGCTGTCATTGAATTTGCCAGAATGTCCAGGCCGCAGTTTGGGCTGTATTTTGTTATTATGCCAACAGTCTGGAATGCTGGACACATTACACTAGGAATATCCTGAAATCGCTCACCAATTAGTGACGGAGCAAGCATGTACCGTTTCCAAAGATGTTGAAACTAGGTCATGTTTGGGCGAGGAGAGGAACTCCTCATTACAGTCTGACTCATGTGCCGTGAGATCTCGATGTGCTAGTCATCACAGCTGCTGCAGCCCGAGACGTCCCCAGGGGTACCTGCCCGAACGCTGACAGAGCAAAGGAAAAGGTGTGGAGGCGCGTTTTCACTCACAGATAAGGCGGGTTGATCAGGTGGCATTCCTTCTCAACTCGGACCAGCGCCCACAGATCGCCCATCACCTCCTTCAGCAGAGGGTCGGACTCAAACAGCACGGGGAACTGAGCGATCCAGTGTCTGAGAGAGGACACAGCAAACAGAGAGCAAGATCAGAACGTCCATTCAAACAGATAGCACATCTAAAAGAGTTTCCATATATGAACTGTCACAAAAACTATGTATTCAAAAACATTCACATAAAAGGTAAAATGAAATATCCTTATGAGTTAATTGTTTTGTGGTGAAACAAATCCAAAGTACACATAAGATAAGCTTTAAGATTTGTGTTGTCACAAAAAAAATTAAGTTACACACAACCCTTATTTAGCCTTGGAGCCGTCAGGATTTGCTCATTTTCATATATGAGAATTGCTTCAGTCCAGCTTTTTATAATTAGGCACAATATAAGATGGTCAGTCAAATCACAGCTCATTTACATCTATCATTTTTAAAGGCAAAATTACAGATACAGCTTGTTGATTCTAATGGATAAAATGGATGGTGATTTAAATATCAATCACATTTGATATATAAGCCTATTCAAAGAGATGTTTCTTTTTTGGGAAAAAGTAGGATGTGGGCCATTTAAGTATTTTAGGTTCATCTGGAAAAGAGCTGTAGATCTTCCTAAAAGCTGAACAGAGAAAGCTGTGTGGCATCAGGAATTAAGTTGTTTATCATGTTCCAAAAGTGATGATGAAAACTGGGGGCAAAAATGTGCTTATCTAATATTTTTGTCGTACATTAGATTCAGCATTTAAAAGCCATGCGGTTTACAAAATTACAAATTATGAATAAAATACTGAACAGCAAGAAGGTCCTGGGTTCGACTCCTGGGTCGGACGCAGGGTCTTTCTGTGTGGAGTGTGTGTTCTCCCCGTGAACTTGTGAGTTTCCTCCGGGATCTCCGGTTTCCTCCCACTACAAAAACATGCGTGTTTGGGGATAGGTTGATTGACCACACTAAATTGACCCTAGATGTCACTGTGAGTGTGAATGTGTGAGTGTATGGCTCTGCGACGTGCTGGCGACTGTCCAGGGTGTACCCCGCCTTCGCACCCCCAACCCAGATTGTGGGATAATGGGGTAGAAAATGGATGGATGGATGGATGGATGGATGGAATATGCTCTGGAGTTTTTGACTCTACATTATATGCAAAGTTAGAGAAATATTACTTCTGAGCATTCGAATCTCAGGCACTGACCTGGTAAAGTGACAGATCTGGGGTCGTCTGTGGGCCCTCCTCTCCACAGGACAATCTTTGTAGGTGATTCTCCGTTAAGGAAGAGTCATTAGAACACAGAACACACCCCCCTCAAACACACAAACACACACACACACACAGATTTGCAGATATTCTGGAAACGGCCAATTTGAACACACTATTTTTGTGATGTCATAAACAACACTACATTAAATACACGATTAATGGACACGTTTCTTCTGAAATCAAAGCTATTAAATGTGAGCCCCTTGGTGCAGTAACAACCTCTACTTCTTTCTCACTGATGTGAGGATTTGATTGCATATGTACTGGATGGATTTCACTCCAGAGATTTCACTGCCCCGAAGCTCAGTGCGGTGGAGGGTTTATATAGGTCTAGTTAGCATCGTAGGCTCCAGAGTGTCTCATTATATGGATATGATCCAAACTGTGTGTGTGCAGTTGGACACCTGTATAAGTAATGTGAGCACCAAATACCTTAAATCCATTCATTCATTAGAAAAGGTGTCTAGATAGTTTTGCAATCAAAACTATAAAGAGTGTCCCACCATTCTTTCTGAAAAAGTACCGTATGGGGCAGCCAATTAGAAGAGAGATCATTCAGACCAGATTTGTAAATAAAGGGGTCTGCCTGCTGATTCTAAGAGATTAAAGAGATGTAAAACTGAGTCATGACTGTTTTTTGGTAAATGCAACTTATACAAGAAAATGACAGCCATGGACTCTTTAAGGCAATTGTGGCTGCAAGTGTACTTCAGATACTTTAGTACTTTTTCCTCATTTGGATCCAGATGATATTTTTAGGATTTAATGCCATTCTATTATATTCCAAAAATGAGAACAGAACCCCAAAACCCACAGTTTCTCTGGGATAGATGTATAAAAATTAATAACCTTACTCAGACTTTATTCAAACATTAGTTTCATGATTTTTAAATCTTCTCTACATGGATAGCCAGGTTCAGCCAGACAGCCATAAAGTCTATGCGACTACATAGCAGAATTTAACATAGAAACCTATTTATGAAGAACAGTCTTTTTATCTTGCTAATTTTAGCTGGGATCTCATATAGGAAATGCTTTGTTAAGTTTGGAATTGTGTACACATTTAATGTCGGCTCTATTTTAAATACCTTTGCAGCTCACAAAAGTGTGCAAGAATCACATTTGTTACTGTGTGCGCTGCAGTATTACAGTAACACCTTCTGTAAAGGCCTGGTCTGACAAGACCTGTTTCTTATTGAAGCATCTGAGGGCAAAATATAAGAAGTCACAGAGAATATAAAGTGAAATGTCTTTTAGCAGCAGCCAGTGATGTCCAATATGAAATAGTTTTCATTTTATGGGCTGATATCATCGCTGATGACTAGGTCTTTCTAACGAGTTATTAAGAAACCACATTCATAATTCCTCTGAAGCTGCACTTTCTTTAGATGCTTAAAGTTCCTGTTCTTGCCATACTTTCAGTATCAATCAAATAAACATCCTTCAAGAACGTCTCTGAAACATAAATTAAGAATGAGCACGCTTTCCTTCAGTTTGCTAACAATGGTCAAAGGCACTTCCATCACCACCTGGATTGTTTCAGCCATAAACTCAAAACACAGTGGAAATATACCATTTGGGAACTCTGCATAGGGAACGTGTGTCTGGTGATACTGTTGCTCAATTGCTTCAGTGTTTCAGTGCTTTAATATATGCTTTTGTATGTTATTTGTTGGATTATGCTTCTCCAGCCATATTTCTGATGGTTCACAGAGGTAAATCACAGTTAACCAATGATTATTAAATAACCATATCCAACTCCATTCTCTCCTCAACATGCTTAGTCTTCATCATCTAACCACTCACAGCACATTCGCACTTCTATATATATACACACACTACTGAAACCGAATCTCACCCCAAGTCTTCAGACTGGTCTGGAACGGAACGGTGCAGAATAAACGGTAACGTGAAGGATATAGAGAAAGCAACTTAAGAGCGAAGGTGTGTGACGGCACAACCCAGTTATGCATCATCAGAGTCATGTTGACCAGTTGGGTCCCTCTGATTAGTTTCCCCTCAGAGTCTACAAAACACACACACACACACACACAGAAATAAATGATGAGGATTTTATAACTGGATTTCACAAGAAAATTCAACAAGGCTAAAAAGAGGTAATGAGAGAGAGAGGGAGAGAGACAGAGGAAGAGTGATAGAGAGGAGAGAGAGACAGAGAGAGAGAGAGAGACACACACAGAGAGACAGAGAATGGGGAGTGAGAGAGAATGAGAAAGAGACAGATTGAGAGCATGAGAGAGAAAGGAAAGTGAGACAGTGAGAGAGGAGAGTGAGCGAGAGAGAGGGGGTGAGAGAGAGAAAGAGAGTGAGAGAAAGGAGAGTGAGACAGAGAAAGAGAGAGAGAGAGACCACACAAACACAAACAGTCTTTGTATCATTAGAAGGACAAAGATATTCCCAGGCCCTGAAAAGCAGCAAACGTGGATTTCAGTCTCAGCACCCCCCCTCTCATTTGTCTCTACCATTCTCTCTTTCTCTCTTTCTCACACACATTCCTCCATTGCATCCATCCCTTCTATAAGGTTACATAATCTGGCTGGCACAACAGAGACCCAAAAGAGGAGAGGAGGCCAAGGACAGGGACACAGAATCAGACCAGTGTGGCTCCCCAGCACTGCACAGGGCTTCCCCCACTCTAACACACCTGACTTTACTCGCAGAGGGCCGATATGTCGAAGCAGGTGTGTGTGTTTTGGGGGTGGAGGGTTTTATGCACTGTGCTGGGATGCAAATCACTCTGCTGGAATTACACAATGAGGAAAAAGCCCTGATATGCATATCAAAATAACAGCCTGATTCAACAACTTCTAGAGTCATTTGACTCCATATGCAAACCATGATTACTACAAGGCCCCTGTGTACCACTGAAACAGTACTCAGAGCATCATGATAATACTGAAATTATATGGGCCCTGGCAGATACTCGCATTGGCCCCCGATTCCCATATTGATGCAAAACAACTCATCATACTGTTAATTAGTCCAAAATATTAGAATTTCAAGCTGGATTTGTTAAGATGTACACTGTCAGCCAAAGACTGGAGGCACCTAAACATATTAAAGAAAGGAAATCTATAGCATGTAACATGTTTGAATGAATACCTTCAGAATAAAAGCCAGATTTTGTTCAAGTGGGGCTTATTGCAAATGCTTCTTTTACAGAGGCAATTGCATGTTTTTATTTCTCTCTTCCTCTGAGACAATTACAGGGGTAATCAACTTTTTCACCCAATTTAAATTGGTGCTTGGTAAGTCTAGTCCCACCCAGAACACATTTTTATGATTTTGCATGAAGATGTTGCCTCATATTGGCGGCACGTTTTTTGATTGCTGTCACTTGCTGCATTTAGTAGCCGACATATTCATATGAAACACTTCTACAATCCCAAAACATTCAAAATTATTGTTTAAACATAGATTCAGTGTGGGTGGTGTAAATTCTCCATCCTTGATGTTTTTGGAGAGTTTTAGTAAGGAGAAAGAAGCAAGGTAAACCGCCACATGCTGATTAAAGGCACTGTCATATTGGTGGGTACAGACTCAAAACACTACGTTATATTCACAAAATCTTCAGCTATTAGTGATTTATGATGAAATGACCTGACGTGAAGCAAAAATATGGATCTGTAGAAAGCTACTTCAGTTCTGTTATGATTGTCCTAATGAGATATAGTTAGACGTTATTGCAGACATGCCTCCAATGCACAAATACAAATAAAGTGATTATTAATGAAAAAATAAAAGGAAAGTGGACGTTTCCCCAAACTTTGGACGTATGTGGTGTCTATATAGTGTCGATATAGAAACATTCAAATATGTATATAAAATGTCTATATCTTTATACTTAGTTTATTTTTTGTCTTTTATTGTTATTTTATTATTATTATTATTATTATTATTATTATTATTATTTTTATTTTATTTATTTATTTATTTACTTATTTATTGTCTTTGTTACACTTATTTTTGCTGCTCTTAATTTTATACTATCCACTTTCTGCCGTACCGAGCAAATTTCCCACTTGTTTTATCTTACTAGTGAGTGTTAGTTAGACAGACGGAATATCACACTTACCGAAGCAGTGGAGGCAGCGCTGTATGAGTTCGTCCAGGCTGGCGGCGCGGGTGACGGAGGGTGGGGGGGAACTCAGGGCCCAGGAGAGCTCTTGAGGACTCGGACAGGTCATCCTCCTCTGAACCGCCCGCCTGGTCTTCGTGACACTGCCCCCTTCTTGACGGGACTTCCTACTGAGAGAGAGAGAGAGAGAGAGAGAGAGAGAGAGAGAGAGAGAGAGAGAGAGAGAGAGAGAGAGAGAGAGGGTAAAGAATAAAGGGAGGCAAAGCAAGAGAGGTGACAGAGAGGGACAAAAAGAGAAAGGAGGTTAAAGAGGTAAGGGGAGAAAAAGAAAGATTTGCATTGAAATTTTAATTATCTGCAAAAAGAGGATTAATAGAAAACATCACACTCACAGAGCTAAGGCTGATTAAAACCATAAAACAGTAATAATTCAAAACCCTAAAAACTGCCCTGGACATTCAGGTCTGTTCTTGTTAACCCTCCCGTCATTGTCTCCTCACTAGTGGATAAAAGGTTTCTATGGCAACCAACACAAAAAAATAAGAAGAATAAAAACCACTTCAGCAAATATCCCCCTGATAGGGATAAAATGAATAAAAGAGAGATGGCATCGTTTGATGAAGCTTTTTGTTCAGCCCTCTGTCCATTGGAGGTCTTGCTGTTGTCAGTGTGTTCAATTGACATCAGTAGTTGGATGAAAAATGTACAAATCTTACCCAAAATTAAGACAATCACTCAAGACTTGACTGAGGTTTTTTCTGTTGTATTGCACTGGAGCTTATGTTGGTTCTGAAACTCAATACAAATCAATAAAAGCATCGTACATAACTCAAAATCTAATATAATCCCTCGCTAAGTTCTCCTCTTTCATAGGGAACTCTGTAGCACAGGCCCCTTTCACTGCGGGAGGTAATTAATGGTTTGTGCTGAGTGTTTACTTTTTTTTTTTTTTTACAATATTAAAGGTCACAGGAGTGTATTTTTATGCATGATTCAGAAATTAGGGCCCTGATGGCCATTCATGCTGTCTCATGTTCTTTTTTTTCTGGGATTCTCATCCTCATGCGTGTGTGCCAGGAAAATGCCATTAATGATCTGCATGCAAGAATGACGCAAAGCTTGAACGTTGGTGGTAAACATATCCGGATGGTGTCCTGTGTACGAGTGTGAAGTCGGATATACAGTAACACTTGTCCTGTGGCTTAAACGGACGTCAGACAATGCAAAGGCAGCCTATATATTTTTTCTTACATATGATTATGAAATAAAAGAGCCAGTGATGCCACAAACTTGAGCACAAACATTCAAATATTGTCACACACTAAATAGAATTAAAGAGGACTAACTATACCCTAAACCGGACTAATTATAGGTGTTGAAACATGCAGGGATTCAGTTCTTTAGTACTGACGATATGCACAATAAGCTGAAACAAGCATATACAAGCATGCAGATTTTAAGATAAGATACGAAAGAACTTGATTTATACTGAGGGAAATGATTTTTTCCGGATCAAGAGTGAAGATAATAAGGAAATAGATCTTTTTTTTTTTTAAAGACAGTAAAAATAGTGCAACAAATTAAAATAACTGTAACACTCCTACATTAATAACAGGCAGATCAGTAGTGCAAATGACACGAAATGTTTTCATGCAATAAATATATAATGAACGTAAATGAAATAGCAGCAGCTGATGAATAAAGTAAAATACAGTTAGAGTTCACAGATAAAACTGTTGAGTGGTTTTGCACAAATCCTCTTCAGAAGAGAATGAAAAATGACAGAAAGGAGTCATATAATCTTGCACATAGTTTATCGTGATAATTATACTAGTACTTTGCGCAGCTCTACTGTACCGTCTCAGAAATGATGCTACCTGTCTAGAGGTGAGTGTGTGATTGTTTGGCTGGCTACTAAAACTACTTACCTCATAGCTGCATTGTAAAATGAAAAAAAGAAACTTCAGACATCAATTATGTCTTAGCTGACGAGCTATTTTTGAAGTGAGGAGGAAAAGTGCTGTTTGTGCTGTGCTGTGGTGGTGAGTGGTCAGGTTCAGTGTCTCGGGCTGCACTGTGACACGCTGCTCCAGTTTCAGGACTCTCTCGCCACTACAGCCTGACGCAGGGACGGTAACGTGTGTATGTGGCACGTAAGCTAACGCAGCAGCGTGAAAACACGCTGTACAAGTGGAACATGAAGTCTCATATATCTGATCACTGTGGGCTCGTTTTCGGATCTCTGTGTTCTGAGTTCAACGAGGCCACACTTGTGTGCATGTATGAGAGAGAGAGAGAACAGAGAGAAACATAGACAGAGTGATAACGAAAGAGAGAGAGAGAGAGAGAGAGATAAAGAGAAAGAGAGTGAGAGAGAGAGAGAGAGAGAGAGAGAGATAAAGAGAAAGAGAGAAAGAGGGAGAGTGAAGGTGGGCAAAATCAATGAGGACACAGAAAAGAAAGAGGCTGGGAAAAGATAGAGGGGGGCAAAGAGAAGAGAAAGAAATAGAACATTGATTGAGAAAGAGAACAAAGGAAATGAGAAATGGAGAGAGCATTAGAGATATAGAAAGAAAACAGAAAGAAAGGGAGAGAGAGTGAGAAAAGAGAGTGAGGGAGATAGAGATAGAGACAGAGACACAGAGAGACAGAGAGAGAAAGTGAGAAAAAGGCTGAAAAGAGAAACGGAATGAGAGAGAACATGAGAAAAAAAAGAAACAAAGAAAGGATCAGGTTAAAATGAGAAAGAGTGTTTTTACCAACTAATTTTTTAATGCGACGGTAAGGTACAACAGCTCATTTACATTCATCATCCTTAAAGGTACAGCAACAAAAACTGTCCAGTCAGTGGTCATGTAAAATCTACTCATGACCCATTTTGATACACACAGCCACCTAAACCTAAGGAATATATAAACATACAAGAAAAATGTGGAATATGGGGCCTTCAATACTTTCTATACATAACTTCTATGGAATATGAATATTAATATTAACATCTGGACCCTTGAGGGTTAACAGGTTCAGTTTCTAAATTAGTAATTTGCATCTTTAGGAAAATTTACAGAATTGCGACAGTTGCAAAACATATCAGATCACTTACAAGGTACCTAACAGAATCAGAATCAGAACATTTTTATTGATATTAGAGTAAACTGCTTATGCCACGACTGCACAAACACAGAGACATAAAGACAAGAACGAAGAAAAATTCCCCAGAAAACTCACTAAAAATGGTCTGCACTGTAAATACACTGTACCAGTAGCCCCCAAATCTGTTTCATGTAAAACAGTATTTTCATGGACTGGTACAGACACAACTAAGAACAAGTTGCATTTGATTTTTACTAATTTTTACTAAATTTATCTTAACCGCAGCACATGATGAGCACTCCATTTCAAAATAATAGATCTTTCAGACTATAATAACCAATAAAATACTTTTATTCAACTGACTCACGGACAGTCTGGTGGTTGGGGTTCTCTGCACGATACAATAATCCCAAAATGCTGGAGTCAGTAGGAGAGGTGGGTATAAATACTATGAATAAATAAATGAAACAGTTCCCAGTTTACGCCACAATGCTGAGCTGGACACTTTTTGCTGGGAAGACTGAAAGACTGGAAATGACAATGAAATGATCGGTGTGCTTATGTTAGCATGACGGAAAAAGGAAAAGTGCACGCTAAGGGTGCTTTGGGCCTGAACGTGTGTGTGCCTGTTCCCGAGTGTGTCCGGTGTGGCGTGTGTGTTTATGTTTATGGAGTGTGTAGGGCCTCGTGTTTGATCGTATCCTCAGTGCTGTTTTGGCCATAGCAGCGCTATGTTTGTTGTCGCTGTTCATGTCCCATTACCCGCTGATTTCGGCACAGCAGACGACGTGCTCTGCCGCTTCACGCCGGCTTCACGGTGAAAGTCACCCGGCAGCGTCAATGTCACAGGAAGAAAGAACGGCAAGAAGAAAGACTCGTGTTTTCTCTCTCTCTCTCTCTCTCTGCTCGCCTCTCTTTGACCTCTGACTCTCATTTAGTCCTACTACTTCTCTGTGTGCGTGTATGTGTGTGTCTGCGTGTGTGTATGTGTGTGCAAGTATGTGTGTTTATGTGTGTGTGTGTGTGAGCATGTTTGTGCATGCATGTTTGCGTGTATGTGTGTGTGTGTGTGTGTGTGTGGGTGTGTGTGTGTGTGTGTGTGTGTGTGTGTGTTCTGTAAGTGTTCGAACAGATAAAGTCTTCTCTGAAAGTCTAAGTGTGGTCAGGCTACATGGCTGAAGTGATGACATGAACAGGAAGCGCTAGCTCTGTCTGCAGAGAAGTGGTGACAAGTTCTTAGAATGACCAACCCCTTTCTCTCTCTCTCTCTCTCTCTTTCTCTCTCTCTCTCTCCCTCTCTCT
>JBBMFX010005093.1:0-13269 GCA_037832545.1 Rhabdalestes septentrionalis | reverse complement strand
CACACACACACACACACACACACACACACACACACACACACACACACACATATATATATATATATATATATGTATGTTGATAAAATTGTGTGTTTGTGTGTTTTCCCATTGGTCTACCAGGTTGACAGTAGTCAAGTTTGCCTTCTATGTCGTGTCCTGTGAGCGATACTCAGGGACTGGGTTCTACCTGTTAGTGTGCCTGACAGGTCGCTGTTTAGTTTTTAATGCGAGTTGCAGCCAGGCTCATTTGTTGTGCGGCGACACTTTTGTGTGCAGGGAATGAAGGATGCAAAACCACGGTGAGGAAAATACTCCGGCTTGCCATTTAAAAAAATGAACTACATGACATTTGCTGCAAGCCGGCTTCACGCATTCTTATTTTAGCAGGACAGCACATTGAACGCGTGCCGAAATGAGGTGTCAGTAGTTTTGCACACCACTGATCGACACAGAACATGATTTAATGGAGTGATCGGAGAGAAAGAAGCGGGTCTTCCGTCACCTCCCATTAGTCAGCAGTCTCCTCCGTCTGTATTTATTAACAAATTAGAAAAGGTCACTTTGAATAGGATTGCTGTTGCCATTAATAAAATTGCCTTCAAGTTCTTTCTCTCGGTTCCGTAGCCGCGAGGAGAAACAGAGCAGATTATAAAAAACAGCTCAGAGAGGAGAACAAGGGGGGAGAGATAAGGAAAGTCATTAAAAACACACTCTTAAAAATAAAGATTGTTGAATGTACGAACAGTCCTAGACACAACCTTTAATTTATGTTCTGTGGGGGGTTTTAAACTTTTAAATGGATCCTTTACACAGAACCAAGGAGAACCAACCATTGGCAGGTTCTTTAGGGAGGCAAAAATAGCTTCTCAGTGGCAGGTATTGGTCAGTAAGTGGATGGACAAGGTAGGTGTTTCAGGAAAGTAAGCAGCTGGTGGAAGCACAAGGTAATACATCTAAATAAATAAAATATAAATTTAATAAAAAACTTTATTAAAACTCTGACTACGTTTGGTCATTGTAAACTCAGACCTCTGCTAATGTAACCTGTCAATATCCCTGATTGATATCTCAACTGAATAATTTCAATGAATTATTCTTAAACTCAATAGTCAACAAAGACTGAAGAATACATTTGCAGAAGGCTTCATCAAAACGCTATATGAATACACTAAACATTTATACTTTTGTAAAAATGCCATGTCTCTGTTTACTAGGCCTTTGTTACTTCCTGGCAAATAGCTAATTAATTGGTTAGACACTGAAAATACGTGATGGGAATAAGGAATCTGAAAATGTTTCACAAAGGAACTTTTGAGCAAATTGGAATATTCCTGAAGAGCTAAAAGGGAAGGGAATTATTAGTCTGGCAGCTTCAGCCTAGATTCCCACCACCGGATAACGAGCCGTTCCGCCATCTAATTTCCCCAAAAGTATTTTCAACTTGGTTAGCGGGATGATTTCATACAGAAGCTTGTGAGTGTGGCAGGGGCTCAGCTAATTAGTGGATCTTGGATCAGCCAAGAAAACACAGTGTGAAACAGGTGTGGAAATTTCCATTCGATCATTTGCATGGTCTGTTGCATAAGAGCTTTCACCTAACAGTAGTGCTACACAGTATGTAGCTCATGAATCATTACTGCAATATCAGACACTCATGTGTGTGAGTGAAAACAAGCATCTACAACCAATCACTGAATGCTGTGCAAGCATCTTGTATATTCACAGCTGGTGTTTGGATGAGTCTACGCATTCACTCAATACTGCAAACTGGTCAAAACTATACAATGAAATGATATTATATAATCTACATATAGTACATATATGTATATAGACAACTACAAACATATTTGGGTTTGTGGTATAATGTGAATGGCTATCAATATCTTTCAAAATCATTCAGCCAGTGACACAGTGACAGTACCAGTGAATGCTATTTCTTTGATTGCCCATATCATAACGGTTGTGACCTATCCATAATTCTATTTTGGTGTTATATGTATGCTTTGGAAGAACTGAATCTGAGATGAGAAAGAAAGGCAATCTAGAATGACTTGACATTGTCAGAATGAACACTGACAGATGCTGTAAGCATAAATCCAACCGTGCGGACTCTGTCAAGTCAACACCTTGTGAGGATGATTTTATTCCTAATAATCCAGACGGTAATTGCACTTTTGTCTTCTTTCTGTCTTTACAACAAAAAAAAAACAAGACATAATGGCATGACATTGCCTGGGGATAATCAGCAAAGCGTGATAATGGCATGCTGCTACATTTCCAGATGCAAGGAAATCCACTTTGTCATCATGTAGGCGGCATGCAGGTGGGATAATATGCACTAGTGAAGATCTGGCAACTCGTGATGGACTACTTTATATATATTGTCATTTAACCATTGTTTATGCAGTGCATTTCAACAAGCATCATAATATTCCCTGAGGTGAAATGATGTCAAAATGTCATAAAGTAGCCTTTCTGACATACTTATCAGAATAAGCCTTTTTAAATATTTGTGTAGGTTTATGTCAGGTGTCATGTAAGGTTTGTGTATTGGTCATGAAGCCTGATGCCTGATGAATGTATATATATATAACCATATAGGGTTATTATTATTTTTTCTTCTTTTGTGCAATTGGGTTTTTTAATCTGAGAATTTTCTTAAATATGGTTAGCTATTCTTCATATAAGTACATTTTTCGTAAAAATGGTTAGCTATTCATCATTTAAGTACATTTTCATAGTTTCAAGCTCTTTTAAAAATGTAAGCACTCTATAGATCACCTACATGTAGGTAGCATGCAGGTGGGGTAATATGCACTAGTGAAGATTTGTCAAATCTTTATCTATATTTTATTTATATTGTCACCTAAACCATTGTTTATGCAGTGCATTTCAACAAGCCCAGCTGTCATAACATTTTCTGAGGTGAAATGATGTCAAAATGTCATAAAGTAGCCTTTCTGACATGTTTATCGGATTCAGTCTTTATAAACATTTGTGTAGGTTAATGTCAGGTGTCATGTAGGGGTTATGTATTGATCACAAACCCTACATGTGGATTGTGGATTGAAGACGGATGACTGATTTATATACAGATACATGGTGTGTAACAATAGAACTGTTACAAATCGTTGCAACAACAAAAAAAGAGACCAACAATCCTGTTACATTAACTCAAAATAAATTTTCTTTGCAATTTTTTTTTTTTATCTGAGAGTTCTCTGAAAGATTGTTAGCTATGGATCACTTAAGTCCATTTTCATTATTTCAACCTCTTTTAAAAATCTAAGCACTCAATTGATCACCTATACCTGCCAGTTGAGTCGATAGGACTGTGATCAATAGTGACAGCACTCATGATGACGTCACCATCCGAAACTGTCCAGTTCAGTGTGTTGAGATTCAGTGTCTGGGTGGTATCCATCATTCTGCTGCCAGTCCATCAGCCTACAGCAGATGAAGTTCTGTTTGTGCTCTGAAGCAGGGCAGTACAGGCTGACCTTCAGTCCAGAATGCTGCTGGCAAATTCCTGTCGCAATTCTTGCGTCGTGACCAGCACCGGGCTCGCTATTTAACAAAACTGAAAACAAGAGCTGTGTCAGGAGAAACAGCCTGGTAAAACTGACACCTGCTTCTGGGAAACAAATCACACAATGAAAAATGTCAGAGTTGATATGTAACTGCTGTTACCTTATGTAAAAACATCTGAAATGTCTTGGGTAGGGTCAGTGGTACTTGGTACATATACATGTGATAAAGAAACTGCTGTTTTACGGTTTCCATTTGGTTGTAAAGACAACTCAGCATTCAGCACCACCAGTATACTGATCACCGCCTGATCATCTGGAATCCTCTGCACCTGTTTCTTCACTGGTTCTGGTCTTACATAAGATGTTTGTTGTTCTCTTGATTAATTCAAATGTAGGTCTCTGTGTCTTAACAAATAAAAGGTTCAGGGGGTATACTGATAATGCAGAACTGTTGCTTAAAACTATATGTAAATTTTTAACTACATTTCATATTATGTGCAACCTAAATCCAACATAAGGGAGGCACTTCCATCAAACACAGACATCATTCTGTGTGCTTTACAGACACAAAATAAGCAACAAAGCATTATGCTGAAAGTAAATAAATAATTCAAGAAAGACTAAATGTAAGTTTTAAGAAAAGCTGAAACAAGTTTTTGATTTTTACTGGTCTTGCTTGTTAAGTGAAGGCTGTGGAAAAACAAGGCTGTTTTTAGCTTCATTTTGAATCAGACCTGATCTCCATGGGGAGCTGGTTCCAGCAGCATCGCAGCATCGAACCTTCACTTACAACGGCTAATGAGACTGGAGAATACAGAGCGGGGGATCCAAGCGAGGCATTCACTCTTATAGTCTCGCAGTTAATAAAAAAAAAAAATAATAATAATAATTGATATAGAAATAGGAAAGTGCCTTGTTGTATATATTTGATGCATTCCAAATAATTTTATGCCTTTCTAGGGGTGCCAATAGTTGATATTTTATTTTTTTCAATTTCCATTTTTGCATTAATTTTATTGCAAGGATAAGAGTTGTGGAATTGACTGTAAAGTTGCCGTTTTTGGGGAGAAAGTCTTTGTCTTAGTAAATGGCAGATGCAGATTTTGGAGTGGAAGGTCAGTTGATGTGTGAATGGTCTTGATAATTGAAGCAATCATCTTCTATCCTGCCCACACTGTATTGCATCAACAAACTATCAACCACCACAACCCAACTCCACTTCGACTAATATCTTTCAAAGCTGCCCCAACCTATGCAGCACCCAAACTCTGCTGGCAAAACATAAGTTGAGGTTTCCCAGCACTGCTTCCATTCAGTTTGGCATTAGAGTCTGGGAGAAAACCTCATCACTCGGAGAGAGACGGCTGCCAAGGTCGGGCGGAGGGGGAATTGGAGATCCGTGAGATAGATCATCCCAAACCCTGAGGTGTCAGCGCCGAATTCACAATAGTGTGTTATCTCTGGGGAGGTACCTGCAGGATGTCTGCTCTCAGACTGGTGGGGTTCCTCAGGCCAGGGAGGGAAGTGCAGTTGGAGCTCAGTGCCAGGGTCACGAGCTCTGTAGCTCCACAGGGAGAAAAGTATGGCCATGCTCTACCTTGTTGCTAAGGAGACTGAGGGAGTTTGTGGTACTCAGACTGTTTGTAATTACCAGAACTGACATGTGTTTGACACATGTGCATGTAGAGATCAGGATGTTTAGACTAAGGAATAGAGACAGCACCTCCTCTATAATTAAGAGTTGATTGAATACCGCAACAAAAACATAATTTAAGATAAGATAAGTTAAGACAACCCTAACAGTAAAAAAAAACGTATTACAGGATATTAATATGAATATATGTTTGCATGTATTTGTATGAATATGTAAAATACCAGTCAAAAAATTGGACACACCTTCTCATTCAAGGTTTGTCTTTGTTTTTGTTATTTTCTACATTGTAGATTAATATTGAAAACAAACTAAAATATGAAGATTAGGCAGTCAACAAAACAGAGTTAAACAAACCAGAATATGTTTTGTAATAAGGTAATGACGGACTGTTTCTTCTTACTTAGTTAAGTGTTTCTTGCCGTAATGTGGAGTAGAACCATAGTGGAACCAGATTACTAACTGTGTACCGACCTGACCATCACAACTGATGATCCCAAACACATGAAGCAGGAAGAAACTCCACTAATGAACTCTTGGCGAAGAACACCTGTTAATTAAACACCATTCCAGGTCGATTCCTCATGAATCTGAGTAAAAATAGCCAAGAATGTGCAAAGCTGTCAACAGAGCAATAGGTGATGTTTTCAGAAGTAATCTAAAATGTAGCCAATAATAAAAAAAAAGGAAATAATTGAATGAGAAGGTGTGTTCAAATTTTGGCCTGGTTACGTCTGTGTATGTTTAGTTTTGAATAGATTTTTTAACCTATGTTTTGTTTAGTTTTTTTTTTTTTGTTTCTGTTTCTATTTTCGGTTTAAAATACATATAAGTATATAAGTATTAATATATGTATCAAGTATACAGTACAAGTATTAATATAAGTATCAAGCCTGATAAAATGATTATCACAGCAAATAATCACTGCTGCTTTTCTTCAATAGGAATACAAACATATCTACATTTTTAAGTAAAAGCTATCACTCTAGATGTTTAGATCCGGTAAAAATGTTTTGCATGTTCTCTGTTCAAATCTCTGGCTGATTCCCTGGTGAAGGTTTGTCAGTGAGATGATGTAAAACAGCAACAGAAGAACCACATCAGATTCCCTGAAGGACCCAGTGGGTGGCTCAATAAAGGGATATTATTTGTCTACGAAAATGACAGAAAGAGAAAAAAAAACACAAGAAAAATCTCCAATTAGAGAAAATGTTCCAAGTGGAGGTGAATGGAACCATATGTCTTTCTGTAAATTCTTCCCTGAGAAACGTACTGCATGAAATGATAAATGCATAGCCTGAGATGTTTTAACATCATCATCATCATCATCATCATCATCATCATCATCCATATAAACACAGACTGGAGATTCACTGTAAATCATTTGTTTTGGAGATGCCATGCCGGGTTCCAACCAGCAGTAACGAACTTCAGAATGACTTGGTTTACACCTCAACTATCCACAAAAACCAATGGGACTATCAATCCTCCACTTGGACGGGTGTAGTTGCTGTTCTTCATAAAATGCCTTAGAAACATAATTGGGATTTTGCACCTAAATGTGGATCCTAACTCCTCTGAGGCGAACGCATAAGGTCCCCCACCAAATGAGCTAAAGCCTTTTAATCGTCATGACTCAACCACAGGACACTGGAATTTTGAGCTATTCGGAGAGGAAGGGAGCGGCGACACCGGCACTGGTGACATAAATCAGAGTGCTGTAGCGTGCTGAGGCTTTCATCCAGGCATTTGCTTCTGACATTTGAATATGAGGGTGCCTTTCTCGCCCACTTTTCAAAGAGTCGCTCTCTTTCGCCGAAGCTTTGTTATCTTTACGCCTGTGAGGCACCGATAACGGCGAGCGATAATGCAACAAAGGCCACGGCACAATATTGTATTCTCTCAGTTGGATTTTGGGGCTAAAATGCTGAGGCGAAAATCTGACATCAAGGGAGCCCACCTATCAAAGCGCCACCAAGACCACTTTCCTACGGCTCCGAGCCACAACGATGGCAGGATCGAAATTATAGGCAGCCCAAGCACCGCTTTGTGCTTTATTGCATAATGACGGCGTGTGGAGTGAAAGGCGAATTTCTGCGGCACATGCACGCGCGCACACACACAAATATATGACTGGGCTGGGCTCCTCTGGCCTCGGCAAGTGGAGCAATGCTGGGCATTGTGTGGAGCAAATGAGCAGAAGCAATCTTCTCCTAGTGCTTGACTTTGTCATTCCGGAACCATTATCCATCCCTGGGAACCCCTCCAGAATGCTCATTTTGTGGTCTATACCGAGAGGCTTGGCACTGCATTGAATTTAACCCTTAGGAGTCCCAGTAATAACTCATTTACTGCTGTTTTGCTATAGCTTCTTTTGGATTTACATGAGTATTTACATTAATTACATGGATTATTGTGTTCTGCTCCCTCGTTTGGCCTTGGTGGGTTTGATTCCATTAAAATAAGTCCTGGTGTACTTGCTCTGTCATTGAGGTTCGTTAGAGTGAGTGAGGTTGTGGACCCTTGCCAAATCATGAGACCCGTTGTCATTTAGAACCCAAGCAGTGTGGATCCATGTTGGAAGGGCAACACATGGCAAATGGTGGTCAAATGGCAACTGTTTATATTGAAGATCTCCCAGTTTGCGGAGATGCTTGAGGTATCAGACCTCATGCTCAGATTTTTATAACCAAAGAAAAAATAATATAATATATATAATATATACCAATATAATATATACCAATAACTTGGCGTCATACCCAAGTTATTGGTAAGAACCAATTCGTAAAGTAAAGTAAAGTAAATAAACAATTTGTGGGTGTGGAACATCGGCGGTGGGAGAGGGCCTGGAGAGTGGCTGAGCAGCAACATGAGCATTTAGGAGAACAAACATCAATTTCTATCATCAAGTTCTAAGGGTTCTCCCTGTAGGAGGACTCCTTGTAAAGACTTGCATAGTTTTGTGTTGTTATAGGTTCTGTTGGGTTTTTTGGGATATTTGCATAAGATACATGGGTTATGCTCTTCTGGTCCATGTTAATTTAATTTAATGTTGTGCCCTGGTTGGGTTTGATTTCATTGAAATGAGTCCTGGTACAGTTTCTCATTAAAGCAAGTGAGGTTGTGGACCCTGCTGTGTGTCAAAGCAGAAGACTGAAACTCCTTTGAGCTAGAGGGTCTTGGTTGACTTTCCAAACACACTGGTGAGTTTCATTTGAAGATGCACAAAAATTGCTTGAGTATTCGTTCAAAGAAGCATCCCTCCGTGCAATGAATGATGGCATATGTAGCCATTCATCTGGCTTCAAAAGCTCCCGCAAATAAGATTATTTCTTTATGACAGCACCGCCTGACACCTGAAACGCTGTTTTACCAGATTTTTATGTTCATTTTACAAAATAGTAAAATAGTGAGGCAATATAGTCCTCAAAGAACACTGATTTAATGATGATTTGACTCTACTTTTGTTAACATCCACAGAAACACTCAAAAACCTGTGGAACTTCACTGGGTGTTGATAATTTTGCTGGACATGACTGGTTCCATCTAGCAGTGTTAGGACCGGGACCATTACTGGCTTTCAGAAAACACTGGTGAAGTGTAATAGCAACATAAACCCAACATATATAAATGGACCAAAGTCTCCTTCCTACATACTTGATATATAGAATCTGCTAATTTGCAATATATAAAAAAGGATGACTGACATCTAAAAATACATTTCTTAAAATAAATAAACAAATAAATAAATAATATTAAAAGATGCAAACTATGGTGTGCAATCTACACTTATTTCACCAAGCTTTGGGGCACTTTGAAGCATTTTCAGCAGGGAGACATGGCTAAGTGACACCTTGTGTTCAGCAGAAACACTCGATGGATGAAACGGTGTCTAAAATGGGATTATATAGCAACGACGGCAGCAGCGGTTTGACTGACTCTGAAAGACGACTGAAATGAATCACTTTAGCTTTCCCAGCCTGCACAGTTCCTTTGAGGATTCCCAGAAGATCTGAGTGACTAGCCACATATCTGAAATAACTTTCATCTACATGTATTAGATGGGAGCATAGATTATGTAGGCTATAGAACAATTTGCATTGCGCTTTTTAAGAACTGTGTGGGTACAAAGACATGCTTTTTGTCTTCTCAAAGGTCTTTAAACTAAACATGTTACCAATCTTTTGGATATTGCAGCCAGATATAATATCCCAAAGAACTTATTGAATTTAGTTTAAAGACTAAACCAAATATCACTTCAATCTTGCATCTTCATCCCTTGTGTTTTTATTCTGTATGAGGTATACATAAATAGCCCCAGGATATCAGTTTGTCTCAAGATGCACGGTCCAAGTCCCTATGGGAACTATAAATAGCTGCACAAGACGGAGAGAGGAGAATTTAATGAGGGTGGAAATGAACAGGTTGTACTTAAATGGAGTAGTCGTTTGCCACCTAATTCAAGATGCATGTTGTTCAGGAAAGACACAGGACAACTATTGCGCAAAGAAACACACCACACTGTAAAGTGTCCTGAACACAAACTATACCTGAGCTGCACAATGGCAGGGGCAAAAGAGGGCAGAAGTCAAGCTGATTGCATCACTTCTTTCTGATTGGTTGAAATATCATCTCAAAATGCAAAGAGGCCATTGTTTATTTACTGTAACCAGAAAAAATACTAACTGAGGTACAAAATAACAACTGGGAAGTCGGGGAAATATGAGCAGAAGTGGGAGATTTCTATTATCCTAACCAATGTATCTTCCACACTGGGATAAGTGTGGAGGGGAACCAGGATATCACCAACAAGTTGGCTGGGTTTGGTTTTCAATACATGGATAAAAAATGCTGAGACTCCAAAAAGAATATACATTATAAAAGATGATGGTGAGGGAACATTTGCTGACACCCACTTTCAAGTCCATGTAACTCCTGTTAACATTCAGTTTGATTCTGTTAGGCCATCCATCCTTCCATACATCCATCCATCTGCCCATCCATCTATCCATCCATCCATTCTGAGCTGCTTATCCAGGGTTAATAGGTTGATACATCAACTACAGTAAACCTCTGCTTATCATGGGGCTTATGTTCCAAGAGCATCAAGGTATAGTGAAAAATATGTGTGATGTAAAAGCTGCCTAAAAAGAATCAGAATCAAAAAACTTTATTTATCCTGGAGGAAACTGGAAAAATAGCCTTTTTTTATAGTTTTATATTGATTCTGATTTTGTCTCCTGCAGTGCTAGAATGTGAAATACCTGTGTTACCTTGACTGTACTGTAATTCATGCACATGCAGAGGATACAATTATTAGTTCAGTTCTCATAAAAAATCCACAAGATACTGAAGCCACAACTGTTGAACTGTTCATAAGCAGTCGTTTACAGTAAATGTTTTGGAGGGAGTTTGTGAAATTCCCAGTCAGCGGCTACTAGAGGCTGCCTGTGTTTCAGTGTTATATGTGGGACTCTTATTTTGGAAACAGTGCATCACAATGTCTGTCATCATATTTAGTCATAGCTGGTATTGGTTTAAGTTAAGTGATTGTCAGTTGGGATTGTTCACTTGTCTTAGCCTTGTGTATATTTAAGTTCCAGAGAGCTTTGTGTCAGTCTATTCCCCTTGATGTTGCTCCAGTTTGGTGTATTCTTTGTATTTTGGGCCCTTGTGACTTTTTTGTGTTCCTTATGATTTGGAACCCTGTGTCTGCGCCTTGCTACACTCTCCAAGCCCCATTTGTGACAGTACCCTGGACAGGTCACTGCTTCATCACAGGGTCTAATATGATTTTGTACATATTAAAAATAAGTGTTTGTTCATTAAAAAAAACAAAAAAAAACTTTTCTGAATAGCAAATATGTCCTCCTACAAACACTTATTAACCAACCAAATTTCATCCCAGTGTCACTGAAATGCAAGCGTTTGCCTTCAGTGCAGCTTATTGTTTGTTTTGTACATGTGTATAAATTGTTGCGGTCAGGTTTGGGATCCAACGTACCCTTTTCGGAAACACACACTCTTGCCCATAGCGTCCAAAACGAGAGGGATAAACAAAAGCAGAGTAGTGCGCTCTCTCACTCTCCTGCTGCAGGAGTCACGGGTCTATCTCTGGAAGATTTATGAATATGTTAGAATAGCCTGAGCCAACAGTTTTCAAAGTGGTGGGGAGGAAATAAATTAAATAGCCCAACAGGCAATTCATCTGCTGTTTGATGGATTACCCACCCATCATCATCCTCTCCCTCTCTCCCTCGCTCTCCTTCCTCTAAACAAACAAACACACAACCAAACAAATCAATTAAGGCTGTGCACGTGCACGTGTGTGTGTGTGTGTTTGTGTGTATATGTGTGTGTACGTGCATGCAATAAAGACTGTCAGTGACGAATTCGATGGAAACAAAGGGACAGTTTTGAAAAATGACCACTTTGAGCACAAACAATTCTTCCTCACTGAGGCCCGTATGTACATACAGAAATTATTTATTTATTTATTTGATTGTTTATCATATATATTTTTGTGTATGCTTATTTATAACTTTGTATGCTGTTTTTTTTACATTGTTTTTTCATTTATGTATGTATTTATTTATGGATGTGTATTTATTTATTTATGAGTGTGTGTTTATTTATGAGTTTGTTTGTCTGACTCGCTTAAAACGCATCTTTACACATTTACACTTTACACATTTCGTCATAAATTATATCTTTCATGAGACAAATTTGGACGTTTTCATCTCATACAACAGCTGACACATGAACGGTCCCCGAACAAACAGTCTTACATTTCAAATATGACATAGAAATATTAGACACAGAATATTAGATATTACTTAATTTTTATTCTGAATTCAAAACATTTGTCATATGTGACAAGTCCCTTTAATAAAAAAAATAATAATAATAAAATAATAATAATAATAATAATAATAATAATAATAATAATAATAATAATAATAATAATAATAATAATACATATTTTTTGCATATGATCTATGATAGTTTTTTGCTTATGATCTAAGTCTCTTATGATAAGAGTCTCAAATTATTGCTAAAGTATTAATAGTGACATTATTTAAGAGAGACATCCCTGCTTAGTCAAGGAGTGTTTTATAGGATAGTGCTATCATGAGGGCTCTCCATTGTAGAAATGCTGCATCATTCAGAAGATTGACGGAGGCCTGCTGTGGTCCACGCAGCTCAGGCTGGCTGATGAAATCTCTCTTCAGTGACCTGCAGGTCAGCTCTCAATTGGAGGTGGTCAATCTAGAGTGTGTTTCTACACGGACCAGCCGGCCGATAAATCAGCTCCCCTCACACCCGTCTCCCTTCCTCGAACCCCGTCTTCAGCTTGCACACACAATTTTCACCCCTCAAAACCTCAGACCCACATGTTTTCCTCTATTGATTTGTTTGTTGTTTTTTTTTGTTGTTGTTGCTTTCAGCTCTGAGCTGTGGCAGCGCGACATCACTGCATGAACACACGCTGGCCGCCTGTTTGCAATATAACTTTGCAGTACGCATAAAGCGAGAGGAAGTACTGTAGCCCAATCGATCGGCTTGAGTCATTGCCCCGTACTGCCAAAAAAATAAAAAATAAAAAAAGGCCTTAAATACATTTGGCAACTCTGTGTTGCCGTGGCAATAAGCGATGCAATTACACAACCTTAAGACAGGGTGTTGTTACTGGAGCTCGTAAAGAGCGCCCGGTCTGACGTTTTAAAGTGGTGTTTGTGTCGACAATGTAACGGTATTGCCAAGATATATTGAGGAATATCGACCGATTCATAAAATCTTTTACAAGGAAATTTTATTGCTGTATTACAACATCAGTCATGATTGCAACAGCCTGACCATGAAGGCAATTTATTTTACTATAAAAAGCAATGAAAAACTGAATTTCCTGTATGTATCTGTATGTAGTAATGTATGTAATTTCATAATATATACATACACACATACACATACACTCACACATACACACACACACACACACATACACACACATACACACACACACACACACAAACACACACACACACACACACACACACACACACAAACACACACACACACACACACACA
>JBBMFX010005084.1:0-13269 GCA_037832545.1 Rhabdalestes septentrionalis | reverse complement strand
AGAGAGAGAGAGAGAAATTATATTATAAACATAAATTGCAAAGCCTAAAGGTTCAGCACATCTGCCCTGTAATGTCTGAGTAGTTGTCATATAACGGAATTTGAGCTTGTAAAATATATGACCCGTAAGTCTATGTAATAGAATGTGACCCAGTGAGTGGACTGATAAATGGATCTTTAGGGAGCCTGTATCTGAGCTGCTCTTTTGACGTACACACTCTCCCTGTGTCACAGGCTGAAGTCTAAAGTCTCCAATCCTGATTAAGCTTATCCTAAAAGCATGGTCCCAGCTGGTTCCCTGCTTTAACCCCAGAAGACCGGTGTGATCCTCTGACCCAATGCGTTATTTTATTCAAGTCTATTTCAGTGAGGATGATTGAGGGTGATGCTTACTTCAAACTGTAAATAGGAATGCAACTTTTCGTCATCAGTCTGATGTAGATTTTTTTTTTTTATCATCAACTGTCACTTGGTTTCTTTATATTTTTCCAGTGTGCGTATTCCACTGAAGTCACCATTTTATATTAAGAGTATGTTCAATGAATCTGAATTGTATCACAGCATTTCTGGTGAAATTTTATGATGCTTCATAAAGCTGCTTTAGAATAACAGATAATAGATTCAAATAATTGTATGTAAATAATAATAGATTCAAATGATTGTGTAAAGAATAATAGATTCAAATGATTATACGTAAGGAATAATAGATTAAAATGATTGTATGCTCTGGGATTTACACCCCTAATGATCAAGCGGCCGTGTTCGTGTTCCTTCAGGGTTTCCTGAACAGCTGACTCATAAAACCACTTCTGCTCCCTCTGCTAAAAAAAAGCGTGATACCAGCACCAGTGTGAATAAATGGGATCTCGTGGGGCGCAGGGTTGCGGAGCTGGCTGTGAGACGCACGGCAGATGTGAAGCCCTCTGGCAGCCCCCAGACGTACCATGTTGAACACAGCCATGACCAGGATGAGCGCGGTGGTTGCCATGGTGAGCGCGAGCCGTATCCAGGGCTTGTTGGCGTCGAGCGTGGACGAGTTCGGGAGCCGGGGCAGAGAGCAGGAGGCCGCAGTGCCCCACCGCTAGAGAGAGAGAGAGAGAGAGAGAGAGAGAGAAAGAAGAGAGAGAGAGAGTGTGAGAGAGAGAGAGAGAGAGAGAAAGAAGAGAGAGAGACTGGTGAAGACGAGTTTTAACTCCCACTAATGCCATTAGCATATCAGTTCCTGTACTGAGGTCACGACTCGCATGAGTAAGACACTCGTCAAACATACAAGCAGGACCGTCTGTGGTAAATCACACACCAGTCCAATCTCTCACACACACACAAACACACACACAACCTGATCTCACGAGTGTTCGTGCAGCCAGCACGAAACACATTTTAATCAAAATACCTGCTCCGATCACGATTAAGGGCTTTTATTCTTGCTAGGACAACTCTTCACTACCCAGGTATTTTCATGCACTCTGCTTTCAATCACCCACATCAGTGCTAACTGGTGACTCTTACGTTTAGGTTAAGGTTAGGGTTAGGGTTAGGTTATGATTAAGGTAAGTGAAGCTGTCCGGGTAGTGAAGCATTGTCTAGCATGAAAAAAAGCCCTACATCGCGATCGGAGCACGTATTTAATTAAATTAAATACCGGGCTCCTTGTGGAGTAGAAAAGAAGAAAAGAGAAGTACAGAGTTTAGTTGCGTAGAGCAGATTAAAGTAGAAATAGTGGAGGAGATTGGAGAATAGGCAAGTCGAATAGTGCAGAGTTGAATAGGCAAGAGAAGAACAGAGTAGAGAAAAAAGAAAAACATATTTCAGGGTTGAAGCTTGTTCGAGAACATAATATCAAACGGGACAAAAGACCGTCTGCCACTATTAGTGCAGCCTCTCGGAGACTGAACCTCCACTCTGATAGAGGCATCTTCAGCTCAACACCGTAAATGGACCCTGAAGGTCCAGAAGAGTGGACGGTGCCTTTGAGTTCTGAAGGTCATTCAGTTATATCACAACTATGGGTGTGCTGAGCAGCCGCTATTTGTATCTGTATATGTATTTGTTGAAAGGGGAAAGTAATTTGTATTTGAATTTGTAATTGAACAAAATAAATTCATAAAGCAGCGTACCAACTCCGCTTCCCGCACCCCCGAATCTATTCCTGAACGTGTGTGTGTGTGTGACCTGAGGGGAGAGGGTGTAAGCGGAGAATCTACTCTGGACCTTGAGTGTACAAATATCCCGAAAACAAATCTTTTTTGTTCGAAATATGTATTCGTAAAAAAACACGTTATTTGTGCCTTTACGAACACCGTATTCGGGTTCGGCTCCACCCCTAATTACATCACATCTTAACATTTTTTCAGTTTGTTTCTGTAAAACCAACAAATTACAGAAAAATAAAGGACTCGACCAAAGGAGAAGAAAAGATTTCTAGTGCGTTTGTGTCTTTGGACGTTGTTGTTCAACATTTGACAGGACAAGACTGGACCGCAGCGCCACCATCTGTTCTGAAGGATCTTCAGCGACTCTGAGCCGCCGTGGCTCAGGAGCACCAGAGACGTGAAGCTTAGCAGAAAAACGGCATTCCAGCTCACCTGGGAAAGGAGCGATGTCAGACACACTCAGACACACAATGAGTGCTTCACAGCACTGAACAACAATAAACCTCTCGGAGATGAGAGTTTCTGCCAGGCTTGCTTCACAGCAGCCGTGCCCCGGTTTAGGAAAGAGCGTCCGCTCTTAGTCGAGAAGCAGAAAAAGGCTGTGAACTGCTGCATCGCAGCCCAAAACCCAAATCTTTTAGAAAACCCCCTTTCAATTCTTCCCACAAGTGCACATAGAATCACATAGAACATATAAAACATAAGACGCGACATAACATATAACACAACACAAAACACATAACACACATAACACAAGACATGAATAACATATAATATATTACACCTACCATATATATCATATCTTAAATATTACATATAATAAAACACAAACGCTTAACCTATTTTGGCTGTCTGACGGAAACCTCGTAACTCCACTTTAGGTCTTTGTTGTTTTTTATTCATAAATTGATACTATTGGTCAGCCTCCATGTGGGTCTGTAAAATTTAGAAATTATTAACCGATGAAAAGTGTTGAAAATATTCATACCAATTTTGATCACACAGTAATCATTTATTTAGAATATTCATTGTTTTTAGAGTTTCCTGAAAAATAGCCATTTTGGATATACGAGGTTTCTACCTGAAAGCAATTTCTAAAATATAACAGCACACACTATGTAATGCATAACGTACAACTTATAACACCTAACAAATACCAGCACATAATATTATAACATAACACAACATGTAACACGTAATTGGGCACTAGCTCAATCACACTGACGTTTTGACGCTGTCTTGCAGACCCCGTGTTGTTTAATTGTGTTTGAACCGACATAACGACAGGTTTAAGGTTGCAGTGTAAATATCAGGATTCTCACATCCATCATTCAAATGACAGGCTTTATTTTTTTAAATATATTTTTTGTCTGATTTGTACTTTATAATATTTTTATTATTATTATATCATAACATATGATTTTTAGACTTTAATTGGCAAGTCTTTATTTAGTTCAAAGAGTGACTGTGCCGTGCAGAACCTAAACCTTTTGTACTTGTAAAACGTCTATAATGTAACATAACTCAGAATAAGAAAATGCTCCTTCAGCGTCCAGAGTAACAGACTGCGCATGTCTGAGTAAATCATTCCAGCTGTTTCTGGTTCAGGCGTTTTTTAAGGTTAGCCCTCATCCCAAAGTCGACGTCGGTGGTCTCATGAATGTAGTGCAGGATTTAGAAGCATGGAAATTAGATTCATTCTGTTCTAATTCACAGACGCAAACTGAGTGCAAAGAGTTCATATTGGTGGCTGGAGAATCCATTAACAGTTCACTGATACACACTTTCACCCTGAAAAATTTAATGCAAATAAGTAAATAAACGAACAGATTTATAAATCGGGGACAGATTGGTAATTTCACGGCTGGGTCGACTTGACGGGTTTACCGAGAGTGTTTGAGGGGGAAAACTAACAAACTGTGCTGCTCACCGGCCCTCCAGGACCAGGACTGGGCACCCCTGATGTAAACAAACAAACAAACTAGTGCAACGTGGCGTCCCTCATTTCAAATTACCGTCCCTGCTCTAAATGTCAAGGACACACACGAGGCCGCCAAAATGAAAGTACACTCAAATGGAGGCAGGAAGTGTTCTCTGGAGTGCCACCTTTTCAGTGGGAGGTTATTTAAAGAACCAAGTCATGACTTTTTATAACTTTTAAAAGCAGCAACTTTTTCCAACAAGTCTCTAAACCTTCACATCATGGAAAAGCACACAGCTCAGCCAAGAACCGTTTGGAACCTTGACTTTCAGGGGATTGTTTTGACTGTTTTGGTGGTTTTCTTCATTAGATAAGAAAGGAAACAATGACTGGCGTTGAAAGGCATGGAGTTAATTTCAGGATTCATCTTTCCTTCAAATCACTGCATATATACACAATGTGTGTGTGCGTGTGTATATATATTTATATTATTTATCTATATATCATATTAATATAATGCTGTAATATTATAATAATGTAATAATATAATTTGATTTGAAATGAAACAATGACTGGGGTTGATGGGCAAAGAGTTCATTTCAGGATTCTCAAATCTGTCACTCAAACCTCTGTTTATTTTTAAATATACATATCCCGATTTATATATTATAACATTTTATACCTTTATTCACTTTTGGTTTGATATTGGTTTGTTAGAAATCCTTTGTGGTTCCAAGTCATAAAGAGACTACACAAGCTGTGTGTGTGTGTGCGACTGTGCGGACACTTTTACAGGTCCTGAGGTACGAGAGAGAGATTAGGAAACTAAAAAAGGCCATTGGAGAATGAGGTGACCTTTTCAAAGGGAATCAAGACATTTTCTTTCTTTTTGCATAAAAAGGCTCACAGTGTGAGACGCGGTGTTTTATTTCTATAGAAGACCAGAGAAGACCTTCATATATTCCTCACCATTTCCTCTAAAAGGGGAATCAGAACCACAGATCTGTGTTAATCCACAATTTAATAAAGGAGGACCAGATTAATAGACCTTCTCTAAACAAGGAAAGATTATTTATGTATATTTTAATTTAAAGGACATTCAGAGTCTCCCAGTCCCTGAACTGGACCAGTTTCAGAGGAATGTTTCTGCTGGTTAAGACACACAGTGACCTACGTATGAATCATTCAAGCAGAACAAAGAGCATCTAACTGAAGTCCTGAACCAGTGAAGAAACAGGAGCAGATGGTTCCACATGACCAGACGGTGATCAGTGATCATTCAGCACCACCAATATAATGGTTTATAATTATTTTATATGAATTTAATTCATGATATATGATTTATTACATATGAATGTATTACAAAAAAAAAAAAAGATTTCGCCACTGTAAATAGCAGCTGGCATTTTCAAATGGTGCCAGAAAAAACACAACAATGGAGATGTTCATTATGATTCCAACAGCAACAACATGCACCAGTTCAAACCAGCCTATAAATGTTTACGTTTACGACTTTTAGCAACGACCGGCTTTGTTGGCACGTCAAAATTCTTCCCCTGAATCAGTTTGAAATGAACAGTTTGAAAGAGTTTTCCATGAAGGTCGTCCCAGACTCTTCTCGGGACCCCCAGTCACTAAAGATATTATACTGTGGAGAATCTTTATCACTGGATTCATGCTTTTTCCCTCTCTCCCTCTTTCTCTCTCAATCTCTCTCTCAATCTCCCTCTTTCTCACTCAATCTCCCTCTTTCTCACTCAATCTCTCTCTCAATCTCTCTCTTTCTCTCCCTCTCTCTCGCTCTCCCTCTCTCTCTCAATCTCCCTCTTTCTCTCTCAATCTCCCTCTTTCTCTCTCAATCTCTCTCTCAATCTCCCTCTTTCTCTCTCTCTCTAACTCTCTCTCTTTCTCTCCCTCTCTCTCTCTCGCTCTCCCTCTCTCTCTCAATCTCCCTCTTTCTCTCTCTCAATCTCCCTCTCTCTCCCTCTTTCTCTCTCGCTCTCCCTCTCTCTCTCAATCTCCCTCTTTCTCTCTCTCAATCTCTCTTTCTCTCCCTCTCCCTCAATCTCTCTCTTTCTCTCCCTCTGTCAATCTCTCTCTTTCTCTCCCTCTCTCTCTCTCTCAATCTCCCTTTCTCTCACAATCTCCCTCTTTCTCTCTCAATCTCCCTCTTTCTCTCTCTCTCACCCTCTCTCTCTCTCAATCTCTCTCTTTCTCTCAATCTCTCTTTTTCTCCCTCTTTCTCTCTCTCAATCTCTCTCTCTCCCTCTCTCTCAATCTCTCTCTTTCTCCCTCTCTCTCCCTCTTTCTCTCCCTACCTCTCTCTTTGTCCCCCTCCCTCTCTCTCTCAATCTCTCCCTTCCTCTGTCTCTCTTTCTCTCCCTCCCTCTCTCTCTCTTCCTCTGTCTCTCTTTCTTTCCCTCCCTCTCTCTATCTCTCTCTCCCTCTCTCACTCTCTCTCTTTCTCTCCCTCTCTCTCTCTCCCTCTCTCTCTCCCTCTCTGTTCATGTATAACCTGTAGATTCTTGCCGCATATCCTTTAGTCATTGCTTTCGTGTAAACTCAGACTTTGACCAAGCTGATCGTTTGCGCATGTAAAGCCCACAGTTACATTCCAGTATTCTGTTTCCTTCCTTCCTGACTCCTGATGCAACATTTCTATTGTACAAATATTTACTTATAGTTTAGAGTTCATATTTAGAGTTGATCTATAAATGTGTATATGTGTTTGTTCAGTACTGGAGCCGTGCCACCTACATTTAAAATGTTACTTACTTTAATACTTATTTTTAAGTGACTTATTATTATAATGTTTGCACATTCGTAAATGGAGCGGTTCAGTATATATTTTACTGCGTGTTGTAACTTTGCATGTGACAAATATAGAATCTTGTATCTTGCTCTTGAAAACTCATTGTATACATGTATGTAGCTGAGATGACAAAGTTCACCTTGACTTTTAAGCTTTTGACCATTTTGTCAAGTCAAGACATGTTTATGTAAATTATCCTATGCAAAATATGATTCAAGGACTAGAAAAAAATAAAATAGAATACAATAACAGAAGAAATAAAAGAGTACATAGAAAATTGATGAAATAAAATTGCAATAGATAATTATATGTAGGTGAACACTGAAGTTTTTAGCTGCTTTTTAAAGCTTCAGTTTGTTCCAGCAGCGAGATGCACGGTGTCTAAACGTCATTTCCCCATGTTTCGTTTCAGCAATTTTACTCTTTTTTCTTTCCTTTTCTATTCAATGATAGAAAATGACATGAACTGACATGAACCCTAAAAAACTTACCAGTATGTGTCCAGCAAAACAAATGATAAGGATAAGAGAGAGCAACAGGAAGGCCAGGCCAAAGGACACCCCAAGGACAGCAGTCCTGCACAAAACAGAACCTGCACTCAATAAACAGTGGACGTAATACAAGGGCACTTGCTTCGGCTCATTAAGGTAGTCATAAACACACACACACACACACACACACACACACACGCGCACACACAAAAACACACACCACACAATCACATGCATGCCGCTCACTCTATTTATGTTTGTAAAATAATAGAACCACTTGGCAATACATGAATCCGGTAATAAGAAGTGGAGCTGCGTTTCGCCTCCAAAACATTTCCCAACCTTTACGACTGTTGTGCACATTTTGGACAATTTCTTCGGAAAATTGGACCATTCGGACAAATAGACCCACTTATTATGCTGAGCAGCTGAACATGCTGACTCATTAACACTGAGAACAGCTGATGGCTTTCTTTTACCCACAGGTACGGGAGAACCTGCTGGCCACGAGGATCAGGCCCTGTTTGTGACTTCTTTATTGTTCTCTAAACGGCCCTCATGCTTGATTTTTCATCTCTGTTTCAGTCTTTTCCTGATACACGTCTGGTGAATCATGCTGTCGTTATTGCACTGTTGACTTCATTGTTAATATGAAGACACTGAGAGGTGGACTTTGCATGTAAAAGTTAATGCTGGTGTAGAAGATGGTGCCGCACCTCCATGGCAGCTAATTTAATGGTGTTATAAATTTGATCTAAAGATGGAGGCAGGAAGTGGGGGCACATTATGAGGAGGAAAATCGATGCCTGCTCTCGGGCCTTTGAACGTGCTTGTGGCCGTCGCGCTCAGTAAATTAGGGCGACGACTCGCATGGATTTTTCTGTCGGACGTCCTACTTCAAGAGGCGTTATTTCTAAAGCAGCTTGGCCCCGGATTCACAAAATCCATATCAGAGCCGCCTGTCCACATCTGTCTACAGGCATTGATCTCGCATCTCCACCTCTCTCCCATTCCTGCTGTCGCTCGGATCTCGCAACACAGTCCGTCAATTCATAACTGCTGCGGGGCCAAATAGATGAGTTTGGATGGTGCACGTTTCTGGAAAGTACTTACTTGGGCAAGACTAAAACTTGCACTACGAAGATACAGAAGAAGATGAGGCATGCGCAGGTGACGTAGTACTTGAAGGCAGGCAAAGTGGTGGCCCTGTACTATATGGACAGAAAAAAAAGACAAAAAAAACTTTAAATAACGGAAGTAAAATAAAAGATCTACTTCTAAAATTACCCCTAAACCACTTTTTTTTTTTTTAAACAGTTTGGCAAAAACATTTAACTGACGCTGTATTTCACTTACAGGTACAGTAATTTAGCAAAGAAGTGCCTGGAGACCTGATGTTGCTTTTTTTTTGTTTAATGCTGAAGCCAAAAGGCTAACATTGCTAACAAAGACTCGAAGTCCATGGTCACTTTGTCAAGATGAAGCAGATTATGGATGCGATTCAGGACACAGCATGGCATACTGTGAGCTATAAAAGTGGATATTGTCACGAAAATGATTCTAGCTCTCCAGAGGTAGTTTGCGAAAACAGACTCTGTTGTTCAGAGGCACAGTAAAGATTTGTTCATTTTTAAAGTTTATAGGGAGTCATTATGTGTCCTGAACCCCATCCACAAGTCCTTAAAGAAGAGATGGATGTGGTTTTAAAAGGTTAAAAGAGGTTTAGGGCTTTTATTCTACAATATTTCAGTGACTTTTGACCTTTCATTTCGTAGTGTAGAGCAAAAATAACTTTGTATCTCCAGTATTAAATGAAAGAAGCAACAACTGGACCTTAAACATATCTTGACTTATATAAGAGAAAAAATTTATTTTTTTTGTCCAAATGTTCTTAAGGCAAGAATTTAGAAAATTTTTGGATATTGAGGCACCTACAGATTTTCACATTGCTGCACACAACTGAACCGCTCTGAGAATTTACCTCTTTCTCCAGGGTTTTGTTGTGAAAGAACAGAGATATCCTTTGAATGTCCTCAGACTTCAGCCACTGTCTGGCAAGACAAAGGACAAGAAAAGAGAGAGACCATTTATACTCTATCCAACATGATGACCAGTAATTATAGGAGTTGAATGTGTCCTATGAAGACACACATTAGTGGCCACTGAAGGATGGCTCCTAGCTCTTGTGTTGTCTATAATGGGATTCCTTCATACATAAGAGTGTAAGGAGAATGGAGAAGCTACTCACTTTTGTGAGTTGATGCCATCAATTGTTCGAATCATCCTTTCATTCAGCTCCTCCTCAAACCTCTTCTTCTGGGATTTAGTTCTGAATGAAATGAAAAGAGAGCAACAGGAGAAAGGCAGGTTGAGCTCAGAGTTGCAAAATTCACTCTTTCTGTATTTGTTCCAGGGCAATGTGGGGCACAAACTATCATAGAATTATATCGCAAAGAAAGATCTTTTGCCATGTTCCTATACTACCACTGAAATATCATTTGAAAATTTTCACGATCATTGCACTGATATTCTCTGTAACTCAGGATTTCCATTTCCAGTCCTGGAAAGCCTCTCCTCAAACTCACCTGGTTCAATTGGCACACAATTATCACCAAAAATCAACAAACTATACTGGACACTGGCCCTCCCAGACCGTTTTGGGAACCCCTGCCCTATGTATATAAACCTAAAAGTCACATTTCCTGTGAACCAAAAGAGCTTGCAGCAGAAGCCTTCACTGTAAAGTTCATCAGTCTGACCAGCTCCAGCTGTCCTTGATTAGGGGAGGAGCTGAAAATACCAGATGCCTTATTGCCTCTGCAGCATTTACAGGCAGCATTTATTTTTTAGGTTAGCAGATTGCAAACACAAGACGAGGTTGTAATGTGTTCATGCATGAAAATTAATTCTAATCTTACTGATCTCACTGAGAGAGCCCAACCACGACTTGTATCAATATCTGATACTAGAGCACAGATGATAGTGGTTCATAATTGAATGTAGGTTAAGACCACAAATAATCACAGAAAATACTGCATATATTCCAAATGCCAGTGTTATTACAGCGATATTTGCTCAGTTGCTTTGTGGTAAAAAATAAATGTTTTTTTTTTTTTACACAGCTTCTTTTCTTTTAGCATGAATACATTACTCTACATCTTACTATATTTATTGCTCTGTATTGCAATCTTTTGACAATTTTGTCTTACAAGGGTGATCCCGCATGCTTCTATATCATTTTGCCAGATGCTCAAAAGCCCTGAAGGAACATATATTTAACTACACACTTCTAGATCAAAGATGATTTCTTGTTCCTCAGTAATGCTCAGAGAGAGAACTGACCTTTCTGTTCGTCCCTGAAAATGGTATTGCCCCATTGGCACATCCTGAAAAGAAAAGACATTACCATTTCCTTAAAACAGTTTTTCCTTAAAAAACTGTAATAAACTGCATTTACTTGATTATATTGAATACATCATTTACACTTGAAAGAAATTACATCCTTGCTGTGCTGTGCTGTGCTGTGTTGCGTTGTGCTGTGTTGCGTAGTGTTGTGCTGTGTTGTGCTCTGTTGTGTTGTGCTGTGCTCTGTTGTGCTGTGCTATGCTCTGTTGTGCGGTGCTGTGCTGTGTTGTGCTGTGTTGTGTTGTGTTGTGTTGTTCTGTGCTGTGCTCTGTTGTGCTGTGTTGTGTTGTGTTGGGTTGTGTTGTGTTGTGTTGGGTTGTGTTGTGCTGTGCTGTGCTGTGCTGTGTTGTGTTGTGCTGTGTTGTGTTCGGTTGTGTTGTGTTGTGTTGTGCTGTGTTGTGCTGTGTTGTGCTGTGTTGTGTTGTGCTGTGTTGTGTTCGGTTGTGTTGTTTGTGCTGTGTTGTGCTCTGTTGTGCTGTGTTGTGTTCGGTTGTGTTGTTTGTGCTGTGTTGTGCTGTGCTGTGTTGTGTCGTGTTGTGCTGTGTCATGTTGTGCTGTGTTGTGTTGTGCTGTGTTGTGCTGTGCTATGCTCTGTTGTGCTGTGTTGTGTTGTGTTCGGTTGTGTTGTGTTGTGCTGTGTTGTGTTGTGTTGTGTTCGGTTGTGCTGTGCTGTGCTGTGTTGTGTCGTGTTGTGCTGTGTTGTGTTGTGTTGTGCTGTGTTGTGTTGTGTTGTGCTGTGTTCGGTTGTGCTGTGTTGTGTTGTGTTGTGTTGTGCTGTATTGTGCTGTATTGTGCTGTGTTGTGCTGTGCTGTGTTGTGCTGTGCTGTGCTGTGTTGTGCTGTGTTGTACTGTGCTGTGTTGTGTTGTGCTGTGTTGTGCTGTGTTGGGTTGTGTTGTGGAGTGGAGTGGAGATGAGTGGACGAGACTCACGTGAGTGTTGATCATGCCGTTCTCATTGGTCATGCTGGCCCGGTGGTGCAGGTTGGCGAACGGCTTGGCTGCCCCCCAGGACTCCAGGTACTGAGTCATGCGCACTGACGCCCTCATCATCTGAGCGGGACGGGGGCGGCAGTGAAGCTGCGGACTACGCCTCTCTCTCTAAAGTACAGTACCCACACACACACACACACACACACACAACAATAGACACAGACAGAAAAGACATGATGTAAACAGTGTGCAAGGGCAAAGAAACTAAGAGGAAGATTATCTGGGTGTTTGGGACCTTACTAGTCACAGTGCGGCACTAAAAATACAGACAAAGGTCACGGATTTTATGACCCAGTTTGGTCAATCCTGTTTATTGTTGTAGCAGCTGGTGACTAATAAAATGTAATTAAACAAACTAATGGATGGATCTGTTGGATGTTCAGGGCACTGAAACACAGTGGAATCCACTAATGATGACCACTGCCCTTTTATGAGCGTCATTAAAGTATATTAATCCATATTTATTCAGGTGTGCTCAATGTGCGTTGTGTTATCTGATTTGGAACTATCGTGAAATATTTTGGAGGAGTTTCAAACCCCAAATCCCCCACCTAGATCCACTGCATATTCAGATAGTATTTCCTGCGTTGAGATTAAATGTAATTATTATATTGGTTTATCATATTATTTAGTTTCATAGCTTTTAAAAATTAGCTCCTGTAGATGCATGGACCCATATGTAAGGTCATGTTAAACCCCAACCTACATTCTGACAAGAATTCTTATGGATCTGTATGAAGACAGAGCATAAATGACAGAGTGAGAAATTGTAGTTGTGAAAGAGTAAAATCACTACTAAATGATATACAGTAAATGACTTCTGCCCTCATTTACACACTCATTTGCTTTATATTAGCACGGTAATATGGTATAACACAGGATCTAAAAATAACAACGGTATCAGTTTTAATACCGTTATACCATAGTAAAAAGAATACACTCCGTCCGTAGGCAAGCCGAATGCCTGTCCGACCCACGAATGGCATGAGAAGCCTGCATTAACCAATTGCCGATGGTTAGGGTCAGGATTTGGATTTTAAAACATGGTGGCACCCGTGTGTGAGGGACTGGACTGGAAGCCTGCACTAAGGTGGTGAGCTGGACTGCTCTCCCTCAGTAAAGGAGCGGGTCGTGGATGCTGGAGCTGCACGAATGGACCGTGCATTCACGTGCTCGGAGGCTGAGAACACAGAAGCCGACGACCGCAAGAGCTGTGGCGCTCGGACTGAGACAATCGTTCGGCAGCACGCAGGACTGAACTGGAAACTCTCACGAAGATGGAGCCAGAGGACGCTGTGGTGAGTTGATCTGCTCTCCCCTCTTTTTACAAATAAATATATATATATATATATACACAGCGGGGCAAAAAAGTATTTAGTCAGTCACCAATTGTGCAAGTTCTCCCACTTAAAAAGATGACATAGGCCTGTAATTTTCATCATAGATATACTTCAACTATGAGAGACAAAATGAGAAAAAAAAATCCAGAAAATCATA
>JBBMFX010005065.1:0-13270 GCA_037832545.1 Rhabdalestes septentrionalis | reverse complement strand
TCCAGAGATCTGTAGTGAGGTTGATGACACCTCCTTCAGCTGCCTTAAGCGACCTGACCATCTCCCCTCTCATTGCCTCATACAGCTCAGGCACTACAGTTCGACTGAAATAATGCCTCGAATGTATGTTATACTTGGGCTCTAAAAAGCCAACAATGTCTTGAAGCCTCTCCTCTCCACCACAGAGAAATGTTCAAGATCAGTGCAGATCATTTTACCAATCATCTCTGTAATTTGCTTTGACCGGGGATGGTTTGCTGAGAATGGCTGCTTTGCAGTGAGTATTGGTGAAGAGGAAGATGAATGTGAGCCCTTAGCAGCACCCAGCTGAACACCAATGGCCCGAGAAGGAAGAGGAGAGGAGGAGGAGGTGGCTGATACAGTGGGCTTTCTCATGTGATAAACATACAGCAGATGGTTATGTAGAGATGTTGTGTTGTAATATTTTGCATCTCTACCTCTGCTTAGCTCGGACTCCCAAAGCTTGCAAATGGCTTTGGAGGGATCATTTTCAGAAAAAGTGAAAATGTTCCATACTGCAGAAGTCAGAGAGAGAGAGAGAGAGAGAGAGAGAGAGAGATAGAGAGAGAGAGAGAGAGAGCTGTTCTCTTCTCCTCAGTGTTCTGTGTGTGAGTGAGCAGAGCAGGACACAGTAACAATAAATCTGTATGTGTGTAGGGGGGTGGGGTGTGTGGGGGGGCGCTGTGATTAGTCTATCACAGAATGCAGACACAGTCAGCGACCCAATGAGAATTTGTATTCAATCCGAGCACAGATATTGACTTGTATGACTCGTATGATACTCATACTCGTCACAAGTGCTTTATTTGTACCTGATACTCATTTCAGCTGAGTATCCGGCTCAACTCTATTATCTGGCTGGTTATATACTGGGGCAGCTGGTGGCCTAGTGGTTAGGGCCCTGTAATCAAAAAATTGTGGGTTTGAATGCCTGGACTTCTTGTATCATCACTTGGTTCCCTTGAACAATGTATTGTCCCCCCACACTGCTCTCTAGCCATTGGTGGCAGCCCCTGCCTCACTTGGTGAATGCGTTAAATGTTCACACTGTGGGCTGTGCTGAATGCAAAGAGCTGCTTCACTTTATGTTAACGCAGTTAGCTTTTACTGGTCTCTGACTGTGGATGGATTAGATTACTGGTTTTAATATGCACTTGTACACTAGTAAACACTGTGTATAGACATTTGCAAATATATCTAAAGTGTAAAGTGACCTGTAACTTTAATAGGTTTGTCATCCCTTCACAAAATAATGTCGCAGACAATAGAAATAGACAGGATGCAGAATGTGTAACAGAACTAGACACAGTGTTTCGTTTGTTCCCTAGTGACAGTATTACCAGAAACAACCATAACTTTTTGACCAACTTTTTGGAATCCTCATACCGAAATCATTGCACCGACGCTTTCGGAATTCATTAGCATGAGAATTCAGGCTAATATGCTTTTCACAGTTCACCTTGAATCAGAGCGCTTTGCCTAGTGGGTTTTTTATCAGTCAGGCAAATGCATACCCACAGTGATAAATCCAATTACACTGCAGCCCTGATGCTAATCCACTTCGAAGCTGGAACTAACAATCCTTCTGCAAAAGACGCGGTTTTCCTCTGATTGAGGTACGGGCGAATTTCAATAGGCTGGTCTGGCCCGTGTGACCTGGAGCAAACTCTGCCCTCCTGTCGCCTGCATGAACGAGCTCTACCATTCTGACTCATTTTTGGTCTTTTGGTCCTTTTTTTCCTCCACGTTCTGCCGTCCAGGATGTATTTACATTTGTCCTTTGTCTGTTTGCCCAACTCACTGCTTGTAATGCTTTCCTCGGAACCGGCTTTGACATTGTCATAATTTAGTGTTTCCGGGTTTCCGTGTGGCTGATGATACAAGTGTTATTTCCATCAGAGTGGTCAAATGACTGCCGGCAGAGTCACGCTCCACTTGTTTCGGACTGACTCCTATACAGCAGAGTCATCGTTTTGCTGCCTGGTGAGATGCTGCACCACAAAATTCGGAGGGCTTTTTTTCTTTTTTGAAAAGAGGCATTTTGTGTGTGTTTGTGTGTGTGTGTGTGTGTGTGTGTGGGTGTGTGTGTGTGTGCATGCTTGTTTTGAGGCACTGGTCTCTTCCCTTTCCCTTTCTCCTCACTTGAGAGGTTGTCAGAGATTTCTGGTTCTGCTGCGAGTACCACAGTAGACAGTTGCTGAATTTGTGCTGTTTAGCGATTCATTGTATTTGACAAACAGGACAGGTGGCAAAGGCCCTTGTATGATTACACTGCACAAGTACACCAGGAAACTGACTCCTTCTAAAATTACCATCTCATCACTTCATCTGGCAGCACTGGATAGGATTCCTATATGAAACTCAATCACGACGTAATGGCTGCCTGATTGGACTTGTGAATGACCTAAACGCCACCGCAAATTGAGGCGAATAAGCTCTCCATGCAAGCAGTCGACACTGAAACTAAGTCACACAGCCATTTTATTTCATTCAATTGTATAGACAATTTAGGTATGGACAAGATATTTTGACATTTGACAAAGATTGTCGTGAAGATAATATGTTTCAATGGAGACTATGTACATCTCTGAATGAAGTATATTAAGACTTTCCTTTTTATAATGTACACACTTAGAAGAGCCACTTTTGGTTCCCGAAAGAACATTTAAATTAGATTAGCAAGGTTAAAGAACCTCTTTAAAGTTTGAAAGAATGTACAAATCCAATTAAAGGTTCCTCCTAAAATTAACCCAAGATCCATGCAGGACATTTTTGGGGTGAGATGATGAGTAAAAAACAAAAAACAAAAATCAAGCTCAACATACAGCTCAGGAAAGCACCTCATTCTGCATTATGAGGGACTGATTAGTGATCACCTGAATCACATCTTATTTAATGAGGAAAAGTAGAAAAGTATTGTTGTTATTGATATTCTCCTCTCACAATGTAACCTGTTGGATAGTAAAAAAAACTAGGACATCAAAGGGAATTATATTATATGATTTGGAAAATTGGAGAAGTATTGTTAGCAGTTCTTAAAAATTAAAGCAAAGCTGTTCAGTTAAATACTTGCACCTGTAAAAGGTCAAAACCTGAGAGCCCAGAGCTGTTTTGATGATCCCAGTTGGTGCATACAAGACTATGAACCATGAAAATAGTAATGATGGTGAGGCGGCCTGAATCCTACAAAGCGCCTCATTGTAAACAATTAAGAGTTTTACATTAACCCAGTGACCTGGACTCCATGAAGCAACCCAGCTCAGATGATTTCGATTAGGTTTGGCATGCTCTAGTGGTTGAATTATCACTCCCTATCTTTTTTAACCCAGTGTATAGATAATGCAAAACAGCAATAATGTTATCTAGAAACGTCAGTCTACCATCTAGTATTACCACAAACCACTGATGAGGGCATTAGCCATGTAACCTGAATTACTGTAATAATGGAGCTTTTAATATTGCCTTATTACAGACTTAGCTCTCAGCGATCCAGTGGTCTGTGTCCTATTTTGCCATTTTAACAAGGCTTTCCATTTCATTTCCTTCACTGATAATATTCTGTCATCAATGTTAAGTAAGCAACATGCCTCCCCCACTTCCAGTCTGTCTGTCCATGTCTGGCAGAGAACAAGAGTGTGCCTGCCTTGCCTCGCCTCATCCCCTCCACTTCTAACAGAATGCTTTCAATGGGAGCAAGTAGGGGGTCATGGCCAGGTCACAGACATTTTTGGCAGACATAAAATCTGTTTGATGTCAATGCACCGCAAACGCCTTCATGGATTCCAACGTTGCGCCTTTGCATTGTTGTGTGGAAAAACGGCTTGAGTCTCGCTTCCTTTTTTGTCATCTATCCTTTTTTTCCCACGGACGCAAAAGCAACACATTGAGAGAGGACATGGAGCCCATGTGCTAAATTTTTTAAATGTGCCGGCTCTCTTTATTCCAAAAGTGTGGAATTGCTCTTTTCCTCATCGCCAACTTTTTTTTTCTTTGTCCCACCACTTGCCTGGCAGGGGTAAGGCTATGCTCTGAAAGGACTTAGTCACCGTTTTCAAAATAATGCTAAGGCAGCAAAAGGGGAAGGCACTGGCTGTGGGTCCTGCTTTTCTCCGCTTCAGAGATAGCGAGACTATTCAGTTGTCAAAATAATAACAACAACAACAATGACGAAGAAAGATAAAAGGCTTGCTTGGCGGAATGATGTTTAGAAATATATAAAAATATAATAAGTTAAGTCATTCTGAATGGAACAACTGACAGTGGGAAGAGACACGAGATGCTTCACTGGTCTGAATGTTTCGCCTGATTGTCTGGGGGATACAGTCAAGGCACTTAAAGGCTTAAAATGCACTTCAGAGACATAATCCAAACTAAATCAGTAGGAATGTAATCTTCTGTCAATAATTACCTCTCTAATGGAGGCTGAAGATTAGTCAAAAGCAGGATTCTCAGACGGTCCAGACTTTGCTTCATCCCTAGGTGTTGGGAGTTGGGAAAGTGGCATATTCCCAAAGGATCAGCTGGAGAACCACTGCTCTACAGAACCTTTCACTGGAAGAGCCAGATAAAGTGCAAAGAACCTCCAAATAATGTAAAAGTTCTAAACCAATTGAAGAGTTCCTCTAGAACTGCACGTTCGAGGAAGCTTTATCTTTAATAGCTTGTTTTGTCTTCTAGTGTTGAAAGGAACGGTGACATTTAAGGGCAATCATTCTGTCTGTTATAGCGGCACCCTTGTGGAAAGCCATTTTAATCCAGGCTCTTAGAGCAATAGAGATCAGCACAAGCCGTGCCTTAATGCAGCATTCAATAATTCAGAGTATGTTCTTCTGATTTGTGCTGTCATTTTGCATCCGACGTTTTTGTCTCCTCCTTGTTGACATGCACGTGGCGTCCTCTGGGACTCACTTCTTAATCCCTAGCCCTGTCACTCAGAGACACCAAGACACGAAGAGACAAAATGGCACACTAGTTTTTTATTTTTTATTTTTGGTGGGGGTGGGGCGGGGATTATGTCAAGGTATTTGTGACATGAAGCGGATTGCCCTCATCACTGGATTATTAATTCCTGGTGACATTGGTGTGATGTTTGCGCAGTCATGGTTGTTCATACACACTGTTTATGAAAACATGGGGCACGTGACATTGAAATGCCATGTCATGCATGTCTAGTTTAATTACTTTTTCATTTTGGGAGGGAAAAAAAACAAAAAAAAAAACAGAAGTGGACCACCGCTTGTCTTTTATTCCTGTCCATCTTTGCTGTAAATGCGGCTGGGACGGGCATCTGCAATCTCAGATATAATGCCGAATTCCCAGTGTTGCCACAGCAAAGTAGATTAAGTCATGATTTATAGGCGTTCGGCATATTTCCCCCCCCATTTTATTCATGCCACTGTGATATATGATTGTCGAGGCATTTCTGTGGAGTGTTTCCCAGGGAGGGTATGTGAGGCGAAATTGGATGATTTATACATTTAGCTGGAGAATTAATACATCTGAACTATCTATTCTTGGCTCTTAAGATAATAGTTTTTCTTTAATGAAAATAACGGCATTCTGAACTTGAAGGGGACTTAGACATGCGACTTTTACTCAGTGGATCTTTCAATAAAAGATTAGGAATGAGAGAATATAGGGCTTGAAATAAATTGTCTCGCACACTATAATAGCTTACTCGAAGTTTTTCATTTGCTCACTGACCCTTTCCAGGAATATTTGAACATGGGGCGCAGACTTTTTGCCATTACAAATGAAGAAGAATAATATAGAATGTCTTCTGGATAACAGTTCCCCAGTGGGACACTGCTATAACACTGTGAAGAGTAAATGTGACGTTGTTGCATAAGAGGCTGCCTGCTTACAGACAGACAGGCAGGGAAAGTTTTCATGAAGTAAGAATACAGGTAATTAAGACCTCACCCTCTATCTGATCTGTATCTGATGTATTTCTTTAGGCACAAAGCTTTATCAAACACACAAAACCAGAAATGTGTTGTGAAGTTATCATGGATTAAACAAGAGGACAGACCACAAACACAGACTGAAATACAGGCATGTATATATTATACTTAGGAGAATGGAAATAACTGGGCAAGGGAGGAGACAAAACAAGCCACAGGTGAACATAATGACAGGCGGGGAATAAAGAAAAGTGTTACATGTGAACACACCACAGCACAGCCCACAGTGTGAATAGTCTGAAATTGCTTATCTGCATTTAACCCATTCAGCAAGAGAAGCAGTGGGCTGCCACCAACAAACCTCAGTGGTGACACTAGTAGTGTTGGGATTCAGCTTCTGATTACAGGGGCAACTCCCTAACCACTAGGTCACCAGCTGCCCCACCAGAACCATAAACCCTCATGGAACAAAGTCACATGGAAAAGGTAAGCAAGGCAGAATCATACATTGAAACCAAAATCACAAATCCGATTTTTCCTGATGTCCACATTCATCATTTTTTAAAAGAAACCCAGGTGAAGGCATCATTTACTTTTAACTGAGATGCACCACAACTAATTAAGACATGCCAATGATAAAAATCTAAATGCCCGCAGTTTGTTGTTTTTAGGTTTCATCAGTATTTTTGAAAATGTAATTATACTTTATCAATATGCTGAAGTATTATGGGCGATACTTTCTTCAGTTACATTCTGTTTTTTCACTCTCTTATTACTTAATAGAATCCGAATCTAAAAACGTGTACCCTCAGATAAAAGGCCATGAGATTTTTACATTTGCATGCATTGTTTTTAAAATAATAAAAAAATGTTTTGTGAAGCTTTACCTCAACAAAATGCTGCCCTTGTGGTTAAGCATCATCAATTCTTTTGAAAATGTAACTGTACTTTATCATTATACTAAAATATTTTGGGATATTTGTTACCTGGTTACATTCTCATTTACTTTAACATTTCGTATCTTCAAACGAGTCAGGATCAGAAAACTTTACTGATCCCAGATTAATCTATGTCCATAGGTGTTAAAGGCCCTGAGATGTTTAAGTTTGAATTTGAAGCTATTGTTTTTTTTATTAAACCATCCAATTACATTCATAGCATTATGAAATCATAGTGCCCACAACTAGGTTTTATGACAAGGGCCAAACTGTGATGGGTGGAAGACTGGGTGACAGAACTGGAGCATGGAGCGGTGGTAGAAAGTGGCCTGCTGTGATGAAATATGTTTTCTTTTACACCGTGTGGACTGACAGGTGCATGTGTGTTGCTTTCCTGGGGAAGAGACAGCACCAGGTTGCCCTATGGGAGGGAAGTGGCGATGCTCTGTTCAATATTTTGCTGGAAACTTTGGGTCTTGACAATTATATGGAAGCTAATTGGACATATCCCACCTACCTAAACACTGAACAAGTACACTCCTCAATTGCAACTGGATTCCCCAACAGCTGTAGCCTCCTTTAGCAGGATAATTTTGACCTGGCCCTCCAGATTCTCCAGATCTCAATAGGATCAAGAATCTTTGGGATGCAGAGTAATATTTTGACAGTCCTCTTTCCATTCTTGAACCAAAAAACTAATTCTGTCCCATAGAAAATCTACTACTGTGTTCAGCAAATGTTAATCATGCTATGAATATACACATCTGAAGACGAACATTAGATCAGATTAGAAGAGAAAAGGTGATTTTAGCACTCCAGGTTGGTGTCACAACTGAGCTCTACATTTTGGAGAAGGCATCCAAAGAAGCTTTTCTTACATTTTTCTTGTCAGATGGCTACAGATAAAACACTCTGTGAACCACTGATCAAACCACTCAGTTTAAAGACTGAACGTCAGATTCACAAGACAAGTCTTTTGATGTTCTCCAAAGTAAAAGAACACGGGTGAATTCTCCGTCCAGAAGTTTTAAGCTCAGCACAAATTATATGTTCTTGTACACCACCATCATGTTTAATCTAGCTTGTCAGTAGCAAGTTCATAAAGTCATATGTGAGCAAACATGATCAGGGACAAGGCAACACAACCTATGCTTGGTTGTTGCAAGCCTTGGACTTCTTAACAGCCAGTCATTGTTCCAAATAGGTGTCAGATCTGTCTGTGTGGAAATGGATCTTTCTTGAAGGTTGAAACTACAGTAGTGCTTAAATGTATTGTTCTGTATTTTGCACAAACATGAAGTAAAATAACCCCTGCATGTAGATAAAGAGAACCAAATCAAACACACGAGGCAAAAATATTACATATCTGTCAGCATCAACACAATGAGAACATTTGCATTCAGTATGTCATGTGACCCCCTTGTGCTTCTACTCTGGAATGCTGGTCTCTCATGAATTGCTCACCTCAGGTTCTGTCACATTTTTTATTGGGTTAATGTCAGGATTTGACTTGGCCATTCCAGAATATTAACTTTATTCTTCTTTAACCATTCCTTGGTGGAGCACATTGTGCACGTCAGGTTATTGTCTTTCAGCGTGAATCGCTTTCTCTTGAGTTTCAGTTCATGTTTCATTTTTCATTTCACAGTTTTCTGGTAAAATTCAGTGTATTGTTCCACCAGGGATGGGAAGTTGTCCTCTTCCAGATGTTGATTTTCTAAGTGAAAATATATTATTTTCTATGCAGTCAACAAACCTAATTATGGCATTAAATAATGCAAAAAAAATAAAACACGTTATAAAACACATGATTAATTTAACATAATTTATTTCCCAATATATTATATGCTGTTCTGTGCCAAATCCAAAGGATGCACTGATAATAGTCACTGTTGGTGCATTACAGAAAATACATTCTAGCAAATACTTTACAAAAAAATACAAATAAATAAATATATAGTAACTGTGCTTGCACACTATGCTGACAAAAGTCCAAACGTTTACAGTTATGGAGTTTATGAGAATCAAGACTGAAGCTCTATCTTCTTTCAATTTAATGTCCCATAAATTTCCAACTCTACCTTTCTTTTTCCATTAATATAAGGCTTTTGCGCCCCATTCCCCCCATTCCCTGTCCCTCAGTCGTCTCACAGCTCTGTCTCTGTTCATTAAAAGTGGAGTCTGGTATTCTAGCTCATGTAGAAGCTGCCCAGATCTCAAGCCCAAGTTCTCAGTGTTCTCTTTCTTTTCTCCTGTGAAATAGTCTGTTCTTGGAGAACAGCCACATACTGAAGACCTGGTTTTAAAATGTATGTGTGCAGTGTGTGGAATTAACAGTGTTCTCTAATGATGAACATCAAAGTAAGGAAATTCACAACAATACTTGATTACTAGAACTGCAGTTCAATTCAATTTGATTCAATCTAATTTTACAAACGATGTTGTCACAACGCAGCTTTATAGAACCATCCAGAGGAACCAAGAGGAACCAGAACTTAAAAGGAAAAACATCCTCCTCCAGTTGACCCAGAGAATGAGGAAGAGTAAAAGAAATGTCCCTGTGGAGATAACCACCAATAAGAGGCCTTTGTGTAGACAGTGCTGAACAGTTTGCAGCCTGTAGCTAACAATGCAGGAACGGTTAGTCATTTTGGTTGGAATCAGTTAGAGGAGGCTCCAGAGCACGGCAGTAGACTGAAACTGTAAACTGCTTTTGTATAAGATAAAATAATTTGATTAATGTAACTCTGTACCACATTACTCCAAACAGCACATAAGGGAGTCAAGACTTCTTCTGACACTGTTTTTTGGTTTTAAAGCCTATTTGATACATTTTTTAAATTCTGTTAAAGTAAAACATATTTAATTTTTCCAGCTTATATCCATTAGTCTTATTATGTTATTTTTGTCGTGGGATTTTAAGACTCATACCTTTCATTTTTCTCTGTTCCAGCTGGATGTCCTCTGTTGTGCCACATTCAAAACGTAGTGCAGGCTCAGCAGGGCTAAACGACAGTGGGAGGGTAATCTGGAAATGCATTGGTTTTTGTGACATCACAAAAAGAGTGTCAAGAAAATGAATGGCTTTTAGCAGCTTTATTTCCTTGTATTGATTAAAGATCTTCTACCTGCCCTGAGCCCAATAGGGTCTGACAAAATGTCGTGTTTTGGGTGGAGCTTGCGGAAGTGTTTCTTGTACATAATCAGGCTTTGGGTTGAGTTCAGCTCTATCTCTCTCTTTCTCTCCCGTTCTTTCTCTCTTTCTCTCTCTCTCCCTCTCTCTCTCTCTCTCTCTCATTGTCTCCCTGTGTCTCTCTCACTCTCTCTCAATCACACACACACACAATCTCCTGTGACCTCTCTTTCTTTCTCGATTAGAGGGTGTGGGCACCCCTAAATGAAACCGAGGTTGATGAGAAGTGTTTTGGGTTGGTTGAAGTGTCACAGGGGATGTTTCCCATTGCTTGTTAAGCTTTTTTAAAGTGTGTTCAGCATTTCTGCAGGTAGCAGCATCGAGAGAAACATTAGCACAGGGAGGCTAGCCGCTGATCAAAGAAGGACCCTCAGTCCTACAAAAATACCCGTATAATGAATGCTGTGTGTCTTACAGAGCAATGCAGATTTATTCCAGCAAGACTTTTTCAGTCACTCAACTCAAGTGCTCAGTAACAAACAAAGCGAAACCCTCATAGCTTATTTTGTGAAAAAATATTTTTTTTGTTGTTTACAGACCAAATGTCTTATATCAGACACGCTCTGTGGTTTTTGAGCTTGTGCTTTGAACCTGTCAGATGAGCATTCAAACGCAGGAATACTAATGGGTGCAGAAATCTATATGTTCATTAATGGCGTATGCTGCATGAAAGATGTCTTATCGCTGATGTAAGCAGAGTGGGGAGAATTTTACGATGCGAGGCAGCACAGTGTAGTAGAAAAACCTCGCTCAGAATGAAAGGAAGATAAGAAGACTGGGAGATGTATGCCCTTGGCATCAAATCATGACGGCAGTCTCTAGCCTCACTCTTCTGATTTGGGACTGTCAGGGATGGGCCAGTGTAGATATAATGAGAAATAGAAAAAGTGGACATGTTTATTCCGACAGGTAGAAAGTAGCTAAAAAAGAGTCTAGTACCAGTCCCATAGACTGAGCAGACATTGAAAAAAATCCAGTAAGAATTAAACAAGAATGCCAATGCTATGTACGCAGAGTAATCCTCTGGCAATACTTTGTGAAGTAATACAAGGAAATCTGTATGATTGTATTTATATTGGAAGTGCAAGAGCGTTGCTATTAAAACTCTGGCGAACTGGGTCTAGTTATCAGGGACCTGGTTTGATTCAATATCTAGATAATTGTGGAATAGAGTCCTCTCAGAATTAACATGGAATCATATTAATTGCTCCAGTTTTATATACATGGCAAGATCATTTCATGTTGAAAAATCACAGAAGAGATTTGAGGGCTTCATGAATAAGAATGAAATAAATTAACTAGTGCATTAAACTGGTGCAGGGACGTGAGGGGCTGCAAATTGAACTGAAAACTGCTTAGCACACACTGATAAAATGGACAGTCCTTATAAATGACTTTACTTTATTGTTATTAAATCAAAGGGCCCATATACTACATTTTCCTCCCTGAGGTTCACTTATAAAGTTTGTGTGGGTTTATGCACAAGTAGTCATTCTTCATTTGTATAAGGTCATTTATACAACCTCTCGATATTACATAAATTACATAAAATTAAACAGTCCTGCGTGTCACTGTGCCTTTAAGATATGTTAGAGGCTACCCTGTATTTTTAATTTAAAAAGCAAAGCAGTCTTAAATTTTACAGCAGAGAGGTGATCATAAGGCTGCATTACACCTGCCTAAATCTTTCATGACAACTGACATACACCAATATAAATATTACTAAAGACTTATCAGTAAGTGTTTTAACTCTTCTTGAGTGAAAACTAACACTTGTTAGAATAAGTCTTTATAAGTCTCTTTTGTAGGTGCCATGGATTTTTATGAATACTGCCTTGCATTTCAGTTGGACGGTGTGTAGTTTTGCAGTTTTGTGACACCACAGACCCACTTCATTTAATCCGACTTTCTGGCTCTTTTTTTTTTTACTTGTGCTTACATGCATTTCAGTGTATGCATTTCAAAACTCTTCAGACAGACTGCAATGGATTTTGCCAAATTTCCTTGGGTCTGAGGTGTGTGGTGTGTGGGGGAGGGTTGGTTTTAACTGTATTGCATAACAATTTGTTTTTTCTGGTCACCTCACGTAGCAATGCTACCACTAACCACCTGACACAAAAAAAAGCACAAAATAAAGATTTCTCCTAAAGCTACCCCAGGATATTAATGATGAAAGAATATTACTGCAAGCCCACCTGAAACCCATACAAACTGCATAAGGAAAAATACTCCATGGACATGACTGATGCAAAGTCTGCAACAGTCACAGCAAGACTGACACTGTTTTAGAATGACACTGTTTCTCTTTCTTCATGTTTATTAGCTGCTTAATGTCCCTGCAGACAGCATGAAACTCAGAACAGCATCTAATATCCAAAATGCACTAAACCCCACAAAACACTTCATACACACCCCAAAATCAATTCATTCAATCAAAACACTTATCACCCCTCGGCCATCAAGAAAATTCTCATTCAGAACACAATAACCATAAAAGCATTAAAATCAGACAGCTTTTCCAGAATACTAATATAACTGAGAATAAATGAACAAGAAGGTACCTGGTCGACAGTTCGCCCAGTGTAATGTGACGGGTGCGTGTGACAAACAGGTTTTAAAAAAAATATTCTTCACCAACAGATGCCTCTTTTGCATATACAACATGTATTACATTATATATTATAGAATCAGAAATGTAGCAATAAACAAATGTATTCCCAATTATCAAAATAAAACTGTAGTGAAAACGTGTATAAATATTACACATATACACACAGGCATAAAGGTTTATAAAGACACTGTTGAAATAAAGCAATGCACTCCCATTCACATGACATTTCATGTTGAATAACTGTATATATATTTCTTAATGCAATACAAAGCCATGCTTCTATTGGCATGTCTAACCTATGGCCGACACATGTTTGAAACTGTGATTGAGAGGAGAAATGTCACATTGTCTCATATAATGATATATTTCACCTCCCAAATCCCATTTAAATCTAAGCTTTTGAGTTTTCCTCTCAGTATTTCACACCAGATAAAAATGTTATATAATCAATATTTAGATATGTACATAGATTATACTGAAATACACTTTCAGTAAATTGCATTTTGGATTGGAGCCATGCTCAGATGACCCTTTCTCTCTCAAGGACAATACTTTTTCAACCACTTCTCTACATCTGCTGTAAGAATGTTCAACTTTTAGAAAT
>JBBMFX010005054.1:0-13270 GCA_037832545.1 Rhabdalestes septentrionalis | reverse complement strand
TTGAACCATCTTTATAGTGATCTGGTCCCAGTAAATGAGAGAGGTCTCGAAGGGCCTCACCTACCACACTATGTGATTCTGTGGGCCAATGGGAATTTCCAATGTGGCTCATCAGGGCCTGGTTCACTGAATATCCAAGGATGCTCCTGGAGCTCCTACCACCATACTCTCCTCTCCTCAATCAGATCGAGAAGCTTTTCTCCACTTGGAGGTGGAGAGTGAATGAATGTTGGGCTCCAGACCAGAGGTCCCTGCTCCATGCTGGGGAGTGGACATCACAGGGGATCAGTGTAGGGGGTTCAGACGAGGGAAAATATCCGCTGCGATATGGATGAAAATCTATGGACAAACAGAGAGCAGCATGTTGACGGCAGGAGGACGAGGATTGTGGCCAGGAGAGGAAGAGTGACGACAGTGACCAGTGAAAGTGTTTCTGTAGTATTGAAACTTTATTTACAGCACTGTAGGCTAGATAGATTTTTTCTCGTATTTTGTTTGTGTTTATGTTTCGTACGCTTTATACATTTCTAATGTCTTTTTATGTACTCTAATGTGAATAAAAATGGTTACAGTTTCCTTGGCAGTATGAGTGCAGTGCGTGTGATGACAAACTTTGGAGGCTGCTGTTACTGTAAAATCCTTTTGTTTTCAGTTTTATACATCATTGTATTCTGTTAGCTAGACATCTGCCATAGTGACAAAACATCCAAGCATTTTGACTTGCAGTGCTCACACAATGCCAAATGGACAATTCCTTTTGGGGGCACTGACTATTTATATGGGGAAGGAATTAAATTTTTACACATGCATAAACAGTTTTGGGAGAGATATGAGCGTTTGCAGGTGATCCATGCTGTTGTGCTGAACAATCCAGATGATTTTTGACAAAAGCACTAATTGAATGCTGATGAGTCAAAGCGATTCAGAAAGATCTACGCAATTTTGATGGTTCTGACTCTTTACTTGGGAAAGGAATCTAGTTGTGAAGCACGTGTGAACAGTTTTGAGAGAGATATGAGCTTTTGCTAGTGAACTGAAGTGTTGTGCAGAACTGCAAGTCTGTTTGGTCAAATTACCTTATAGTTTTTTTGTAATTTCGGTTTCAAGAAATGAGCCAAACCAACGGAGAAAAACTGTAATTCATGTAAAATGATTTCATTATGTGCAATATCATTATTATAATACAATAGTCTTACTATGTGAATATTACTACTTATGTCAAAACTGATCTCTAGTACATATAATATCGTACTTTGAGATAGATTGTCCCAAAACATAAGTCCAAGCTCTGCCAGAACTGCTTTAGGATTAACTGGACAGAAGAGCGAAAGCAAAGCTTCCTATTAGTGCCGCACACTTATGGGAACTTCTGCAGCATAGTTGGGAAGAACTTCTGCAGAATGAAACATTAGACATTGAATCGTACATTTGTATGAATGTATAACATTACACTATACATAGCATTGCACTATAACCACCATTTGTGTCATTAATAATTCACATAATTGTAAATTACTTTTCTATAATATATATTCCCAGCATTTGTGTATAATGTATTTGATTTTGAGCTCTTTCTGCCGACTTTTTATTAGATTTATAACATAAGCAATGTTCTCCAGGATCAATAAACTTTTCTGATTCTGAAACAGAAAGGAGACCTACACTTATTGGGCACTTTGTTAGAAATCTCTTCCCACCTTGCTGGTGTGAAGTTAGAGCCCATCTGTTGATGCCTAAATTTGTGTTAGCCAGCCTACCTCTTTATCATTGGTCAGTGTGTCTGACCACATATCAGCTCATGTCAAGACATTTCAGGTGATGGATCCTAACAGTAATACTGACAGGTGAAAGCTTCAGCATCACTGCTGTGCCTGGTATTACTGTACCCTCATCTGACACACTCACTCACTCCCACACATAAACACAGGCTACCATAACACTATTGTGTCCGTTCTCTGCTGTGCTCCACCAACCAAATAATATCATGCCAGCTGGCATCCTGTGGTCAGAAACTGACCAGTGAGAGACTTGTGGCTGACAGGTTATGCAGGACAATAGAGGGGTTACTGTCTGTAACTGTACACCTATATGTCGTCACTGTCAAAACTAAACCAAAAAAGAACTTTCTCACTTCAGGAGAAAGTAGAAATATACACGTTGCTTTAATGTAAGCTAAATGTTGAAATGTTTCCTTGACCAGTATTTATTGGTCTGTTCATTATTAAGTACTGACACAGTTCTTAGTGTTTTCAAATGATGTAAATAAAAAAAAGGGAAAAACTTCAAAATGGAGACAACTACAGTGCCATGCAAGATGGTGGGTGTTGCTAATAAAGTAGCCAGTAAGAGAAATCAGAAATTAGGTAAAGTGGCCCCTCATAGTCACATATGAACACACTGCACTACAGCGCACAGAACAGAGTTTCAGAAATTCTCCAATCACCCAGCAGTGGGCTCCCAGTGACCTCTCAGTGGTGCCAAGACCGGTCCTGGGACTCAAACCCACACCTTCTGATCACAGGGGCAACAGCTACCCCCCCTTTTCCGATTTTTCTAAAAAAGCTGTTAGTGAGTTGAAATAAAAAGTGGGCGTTTTTAATTAAATAAATGGGGAGAAGACTGTCAAAGTTATAAAGGCAGTTTTTATTCAGCATAGAAAATAAAAACAATGACAAAAAGAAATCAAAAGCGCAGGGTAGTTAGGGTACTTAAAGGATAGCTCTAACTGTAATTATTTCTGTGCTTCTCGTATTTATCATCAGCTACACTATATGGACAAAGGTATTGGGGCATATGACTATTACACTGATAGGAACTTTTATGACATTGCATTCAAACACACAGACTTTGATATGGAGTCGGCTTCCAATCTCCTTGGAAGGCTTTCCACAAGATTTTGGAGTTTCTATGGGGACGTGTGCCCACTCATTCTGTAGAGCATTTATGAGGTCAAAGGTGCTTCCCAAATTGCTTTGGCATTGTGGCAAAATACTTTTCTTCATATGTTGTATGTCAGTATTTTTGTCATATTATCCCTTTAAAATGCATTTTATTTTGCACTAAGTCAGTACCACTGAAGGCATGAAGAAGCAGAACACTGTTAGCTAAATATTTTGCTTTGAGAAATCCAGTCTGTCAAAGTGTGACTGGGTCACTGAAAGTTCATCCACCCCCCTCACGTCTACACGCCTTGCTGAAAGGAGTGTCGCTGTTTTTATGGGCATGCGGACTGAAAAGAAACAACAGGGAATGACAGCTTGAAAGGATATTCAGAAATCTGGCAGAGTTCAAATATCAGCGCAAAGGTCAATTAAGTTTGATTTCCTCTTCCAGCCGGTACAAAATGGTTCCTCGTGGGAGATTACGGGGCAGAGGAATTAATTAAGAAAGAGCTTCACAGATGGAGGCGCATGCAAGATTGATTGACCAGAAAACGTCTGCAAAAAATAGTCATTTTTGGGAGCAGTCTGGCCCCATTCTTTCCTTTTAAGGTTTTTTTTTTCACTGAGATTTGCCGCATCACTTGATATTCAGACAGAGGACCGAGTCAATATATACTCAAGGCTACTGTATTCATGCTCTGCATTGTATTCATGGTCAGAGAATCTTTCTAGCAACTTCTGAGGGGGTAAAAGGATGTGTTAGCTTCAATTCTCATGGAAAAACTAAAATGAACTGGTCAAACAAAAACATAATAAGCATTCCATTCCTATACAATGTTTAGAGGAAAGTTGTTCGTGTCATGCACCACTAACGTGGAGCCATTTTGCAGGATTTTCCAAATTTAATCTGGGTTTTGACCCATTTTTTTGGTGCTACTGGTCTAAATTAGTCCAATTTCTTGTAGTAGGCAGTGACCGTGGCCATTATGAAGAGTGGAAAGCGGATTTTTCATTTGACCTGTTTCACATGACGCTCTAAAGAATGGACACTCTTATAATGCATAACTCATGTTCTACCAACCGTTGGCTTAACATGAAAGGAAATGGAAATTTAGTGTATTATTGTCGACAGCTATGGAAGTAAGAAGAAGCTCCATTCTCAATGCTGAAACAGAGAAACTGGGGCAAACACAAAAAGAAAATATTTCATATAAATATATTCAGTAACATTGAGCTAACAAATGTATATCAGTGAGGGTAAATACAATAATGGTACCAGTACAATATGTTATTTCTGATCCAGGCCTGGCAGAAATACACACACATAAAACATCACAGTCCAAACCATTAACATTAAATGCGTCAGTCTACCTACCTTTGAGGAGTAAAATGGCCCCTTATAGTCACACATGAACACACCACAGGACACAGTGTGAACAATGTATAATTATTTCTCTATATTTAACCTATTCACCAAGTGAAGCAGGGGGCTACCGCCAACAGGTTGTAAGAATGGTACCTTGCTCAATGGTACTACTTGCAGTCCTGGGATTCAAACCCGCAACCCTGTGATTGCAGGAACAACTCACTTAACCAACAGTAGTAGTACATCTTTAATTCTCCTTTGAGAGTAAAACAACAGTATGGCTACATCCAAATACCCCTAAAATGTACTGCATCTTCCTTCCTGAAAAAAAAAATGTTTTGAAACATTTGTGGATGCAAAAGCAACATTTAGAATGCAAATGTTTCTCATTTTAGGGCTTAGGTTAACATGTTCTGCAACGATCAATGGGATGCCTTGTGCAAATCTTGTCTCTGTGGTCAGTGAACCATTTTTTTGTGAATATGAATGGTTGCTTTTGATTATTATACTGCTGGAAGATCCAGCTACAACCCAATTGCAGCCTACTGAAAGAGGACGGCAGATTGTTTCCAGACATTTGATGAAGCCATGAAAGCACAGAACTTTGGACAACCCCCCACAATATAGCATTGCAGATATACCAGCATATCTCGCACAAGGTCATGTTTTGCATAACCTCAAATCTTATGAATCAAACCGACCTTTGGGGTTTCTCTTTCAAATAACATATTGTATATTCTCTGATTTATTTTTTTCAAATAGCCTATTGCATACACATATATAGTGTTTGGGCCCAAAAGCAGAAACAACTAGTGAACAATACTGTGGCCAAATACTCTGGTATGTAGCTATTTTCGTGATACACTATATGCAGAAAAGTATTGGGACACCTGACCATTCCCCCACTAGAAAATTTAATTATATTCATTAATGGCATTCAGACACATATTGTAGCCCTTTATATGGAGTTTGTCGCTCCTCTGCATTTATAACTGCTTCCACTATTCTCAGATGACTTTCCTCAAGTTTCTATGGGAATTTGTGCCAATTCACTCTGTACTTAAGCACTGATGTCAGACAAGAAGGCATAAGAACACGCATTTACAATCATTAATTACAGAGGGTCCCCCTGGAGAAACTGAGGGTTTAGTGTCTTGCTCCCACACAATGGTAGAAAGTGGGGGTGAACTTGCGAGGTTCACAGGCAAGTGTTTTACCCACTAGTCCTCTACCACCCCATCCCAGACCAGACCTGCAAACTCCATTCCAGACCATTCCAAATGTGTTTGATGGTGTAGAGGTCAGGTCCAGCCAAGTTCTTCTACACCGAACTCACCTAACCATTCCTTTATGGATCTTGCTTTGTGCACTGGGACACAGTCATGTTGGAATAGAATAGTTTCTTCCCCAAACAGGTGTGTCCCAATACTTTTGTACATATAGTGTATACTGAATCCCAATAATTGTCCATGGTAAATACAGGAGGGTTTTAACTGTCTGGTATTCATATGATACATGATAAATAATTGTAATTGAGACTACAATATGCAGTGAGAATTACTCATACAGTTTTCTGAATTTCGTGGTACAATGACTGTTATGCAATTTTTTACACATAGTCAGTAGCCCTATTCCAAATGTTTGCCTCAGAGCTTATCTGCTCATTAGACCGTAACGCAACACAGATGTAGACAATGTTAGAGCAGAAATATGTCTGTGATTTTGACTGAGAATGTTAAACTGAAGATAACTGACTCAGAACGTAATCGTTTAAGCTTTCACTGTTTAAAACATCATTAAGAAATTAAAAGTTAACACAAGATCTGGAAAAATGGACATCAATCTGATAAAACACAAATGAAAAGCAAAAGCACTCATCACTGAACAACAGGAAGATCTGACTGGCACATAAATATTGATGCACTTGCCCAAACATCATCAGCATCAGTAACCTTTACTGTGATCTCACCACAGAAGCCAGTGTCTGACATGTGCAACCCAACACAGAGAAAGACGTTTGAGAAAGAAATGTTCAGGTCTGATTGAACTCTGGCTGTGAATGCAAAATATACAGCACGAGGGTGGATCTATTACGCTTTCGAGCTGTGAAGCAGACTTGTACACATCGGGGTGAAGAAATAAAGGAAAGAAGGAATTTTATTCAACAAATCTTGGAACTTCCCCCAGTCAATTAAGAGATTTAAGAAGAAAAGTGGTTGGATATTACAAGAAGACAATGCTCAGTTTCATGGAAAATTTTAGTGAATGTTTGGATTATTAAGATTAAATACACTTCACAAACTAGAATAACACTGAAAATATGTGATTAGCCACATTAAATGAGTGATTTTAATGAAAACATAGGTTTAAATAAGCAGTGGTAGATTGTGTGTGGATGATGGATTGATAATGCAGTGATGATGAAGGGTGGGTGGCGTTTGTGTGTGTGTGTGTGTGTGTGTGTGTGTGTGTGTGTGTGTGTGTGTGTGTGTGTGTGTTTAGGTGCTTCAGGACCTCATTCAATCAGAACAGCTCCAATTTATAAACAAAGTCTGCTGAAATGCAACCCTTTTACAATACTACATCATGGGCAGTGAGCGCTGACCTCGCAAAGTGATGGATGAAAGCTCTGGATGTGCCATCCTCCGCTCTGCACTGGCAGCCCATTCTCTGACACGCCAGGGAACACATTACACTTTTAACAGCAGGGCTAAAATAGCTGAATATTTCATTAGCCGTCTTCGTTCTGATTTCACCCAGCGTCGGCGACGGGAAGAAAGTGGAGTCTATGCAGATGATGGGAATTCTGGGAAATCAAAGGGACACCCTGACCTACTCCCAAAACTGACACAAACTCAGATGCATTTTCATGCCCAGTGATAAAGCGCACTCTGCAACCTCCAATGCAGTGTTTTGTGGTATTAATATGAATGCAAATGACTACCTATTGAGTTCATTATGTCATAATATATACCTTCAGTGACCTTTTCAATCCCGACTGCTCAGTTATTCAACTCTGTACTTAATTAATTAGTTTTTGCCGGCGTGTGCTAGCCCAGCCTAGCGTTTTTCTGAAGCACGAACAGGAGGGCCAGCCGTCATCATTCCTGCCTCATTTATCGTGGCTTGTCACCGGCGTGTAAATAATTATTATTTTCCCCATCCGTATTTTCCTCATTCGTTTTTATGTCCCCACCAGTTATTACCTGAGTGCATAGCAAACTCTAGCGCTAACAAGTTAGCTTCTTGCTGCCAAAAGCGATGAGTCACTGCTTAGCAGTCAGGTACACCCACATCTTTAAGGGACCAATGTTAACAGAATAGACTCTAGAACTGCTATAAAATCTGTGACTTGCTTTGAGTAAAAGAATATTTTCTAAAAAAGAAAGGCTAATCTGTTAAAATAATTCACTAGAACAATAAAATGGAGGGTATCTTAAATTTTTCACGTATCATACTACTTTGGGGCTTGTGTGGATTTATGTACAAAGTTTGGGGCTTGTGCGGATTTATGTACAACTTTTTTTTTCTTTTTGCACAATTTGTGGCAGTGTGTGTGTATGTAAAAATCCACAGGCTGCTATTGTTTTATGAACTATTGCAGTGTGATCTGTGAAAAAATAGGAAAGCCTCCATATTTGCACATTTTAAACAGCGCATTTTAAACAGTCATACTCCCACAAATTACAAAAGCAATAATGATGTGGTCTCTTTTTGATGGCTGTATATACATATGGCCTCTATTTTGACTGGCTGCACTTTTCTAAGCCTCATTCAGAAAGCAGCCACAAACACTGCTTATACATTCAGCTAATCAGTAGGCAGACTAATGCAATGCATTTCTTGTAACATCATATCATTTCAAACGGACTCTTTTTGCAATGAAGTTTCTGTATATTTGGACTGTTCAGAGGCGATCCTAGTCTCTGCTGGGGCCCCAAGCAAAAATTCACTGGGCCCCACCCCTCTAACCAGTTTTTTACCATAGTTTAAAGTGTCAGCTATTGTTCGCCATCTAGTGGCTTGGGGGCCCCAAACAGCTGCCTGCCCTGCCTAGTGACAAGAATCGCCTCTGGGACCATTAAGAGAGTCACACTTGCCGACCGTAATGGGGTTTCCAGATTTTCCCATTTTAAACGCTACCTAGGCCCACCCCAATTGGGCAAAACCACCAACCAAGGGTGTGCCTCTGAGTAGCATAAAGCCAGTCATCACACCTATTGAACTGCTGCTAATACACTGTATTTGGATGCATGACGCACTCGGAGAACACTGATTGATGAGTGGGAGGGCTCTCTTTTGGACACTCAGCCTTAGATGCCTGCAACACCACCAGGGACTGAACTATTTATTGCCTGTTAATGGCGCCCCAGCATGAGCTTTTTAAAGAAAAAACCTTCTGGTAATGCATATGGAAGATGGATGTAGCTTTGGAAAGGCTACAAGCACGAATGCATGAAAGTGGCTTGTTTTTCTTCTACCCATATTTTATCACCATGGGATGTATAATGGATTTACTTATAAATGGTGGGCACTGTAGTGTAAGAATAATGGGGTGGTTGGCCTAGTGGGTAGAATACTTGGGTTTGATCCTACATTCACTATACCACCACATGGGTTCCTGCGCAAGACCCTTAACTTCAAGTTGCTCCAGAGAGCCTGTCCTTGTAGTTAGTGACAGTGGAACCTGCTTTGGATAAAAGTCTGTGCTAAATGCTGTATATGTAAACAATTAATTCTAAAAACTAATGGGAATCCAGTGTTGCACTACAGATTATTGCATTATTATATAGGATCATAAATGGTGTAGTTTGATGTGCAATGTTTACAAACTACACAATCTAAAAAAACACAATAGAGAAAATGCTATTTTTAATGATATAATCCCTTTAATGTAAATGGACACACTGGACTTGGTTTTCTTCTGGATTACTGTGAAAGAGAGGTGAAAATACTCTGAGATATTTTAGTTTAATTAGAACATAAAGATGGAAAAAAGTAGCTGTAAATGAAAATTAATTAGCCTTTTGGGTTATCAGCATGGATGAAGAGATATGCACGCCAAATTTGGTCATTAATCTTCGGATTGGGCCACAGTACTGTGTCAGCACTCGCATCTCCAGCTCACCAATAGAAAACCTTACGTATTTCACAAGGTGCCTTACTCAGTCACACTGCAAGAAGAAAGAGGTTTGCTGTATCGTTGGAATTGTCTAATTACCTGAGCGTGTGTGTGTATGTCTGTCTGTTTATGCAAAGAACATAAAAAAGGGAAGTATGGGTGATGTAATGTCTTGCAAGGTTTAGCGATTTTCACAGTCTTTCTTATTTCCTTTCTTTATGGGTTTCTGACCTCAGGAATTTGGTACTGAAGACTATTCAGCAATGACACCGAGGTGTATAAATACCAGGATCCCAATGTCTGTTCTATAGCTTCCAGCACAACGAAACATGCTTAGTCACAGATAGTGGGGCATCATTCATATAACACCATGTCCGTGGTGGTCCTGTGGTCTTTTTCTAGTAATGGACTGGGTAAAAGTGGCCAACAAATTTAGCAACAGGCTACAATCAGTAATTGTAATTGGTAGCAAATTCAGGATTCCCGCAACCATGACAGCCATGGTTGTGGCACTGGAGGTGAGGCTGGTACATAAACTTTTATAAATACTATAATGGCCACAGTTTAAATTGGTTTTATGTGAAGTTCAGCAAATAAACAGCAATTACAAAACATGCCATTTTGATCAGGGGTGCTAACGCATTTGAGTATATCTTATAAAACTTAAAAAAGAATGGAAAAAAAGGTAGACCATTTTTCCCCTATTCTTCTGTTCACTGTTTGTGTGTGTAAAATGCACAGGTTGCTGTTCTTTTCTGAACTATTGCAGTGTGAGGTGTGTGAAAAATTAGGAGTGCCTCCATATGTGCTGTGAGTGCAGTAGAGTTTGTAGAGCAGCTTTTCTATGTGCTGCTTAACCTCCTGATTCAGTTTCTGCTGGATGATACAGAGTCACACACACACTCTGCGCTAAACATCATTGTTTTAATTGTTGCAGTTGTAAAATAATGTAAAAGTGCTGTGTAGTTTAACATTTTCATGGTATGATAATTTATTTATATGGATTATTTACAAACATTTTTATTTTAAAATGTTCTCCAACTTTTTCTATAGTGTGTCAATAGTGTATAAATAGTGACATGCACATTTGACACAGACACACTTCCCGCATAAAAACATGAGTTCACATTAAGCCATGTATTAATATTTATATAATAATTTTCATTATAAGCAAGTCAGGAATGCACATCTTAACCATCCAATTTTCCATAATGTAGAATCTTTTCCACATTTCCTGAGGAATTTTGCTGAATGAAATATTTAGCAAACTGAAATGAATGTCTGCTCTCTGCAGGTCTGTGAGTAACCTTTAAGAGCAATGCTTCAGAATTCGTTCCAGGTTTTTGTTGCTGGCCAATTAAAAGGCCAATTAAAAATTAAATACTGCCTCCTCTTCTTCAGTAATTCCTCTCTCTCTGGTTGATCACTGCAAATTGGGCTTTTAAAGGGATAAACTGAAGTAATTGTCTATCAGTGGCAAACACTTTCCTCCCAACCTGTCTGCAACACTGCACTAATGGAAAAGAAAAGTACGCTTCAATTTTTTTTGCTAATGCAGCTGGCAGATGGGAAGCATGCTAGAAAGTGCGGGTTGCACTGCAAACATGGGGCTTCATGCAGAGTGATCTAGATCTCAGTCACCACGGGGTCCGTCAGTGAGGTCTTAAGATAAAGGGTTTTTTTCTGCACATTGGAACTGAATGGAGTGTTCAAGCCACACACCTGGAATTCAAGGCCATGACACTTTAGTTTGAAGTTACTTGATTTGTAGACTAGCAAGAACATCAGTGGACATTAAAGTGAATTAAAGTGTTGTCTTGAAAAAACAAGTGTTCCCCACATTTTGAAACACATTTTTGTTTTTAATGTAAGGAATAAATTCATGGGTCATTTCCATACCTCAGTCTTAAAAGGTACAGTAACAAAAACAGCAGTTGGAAATACAAAAAGCAGAGAGGTGGCCGAAGGTAAATGTACACATGACTTAAGACCCTTAACTTCAAGTTGCTCCAGAGAGCCTGTCCTTGTAGTTAGTGACAGTGGAACATCTTTTTAAAGACCCCTCGTTTAACATGATAGCGAACAACGTTATTATCCGAGAACTTTTCACCTTACTCTGGCACAGTACTTTATTCCCCCATGGAAAATGCTCGCGTCTTTTCTAGACGGTGCAACCACCAATCTTCGGGAAAATTCACAATTAAATAGGGCTCAATGAGAGCTTTCCAAAGACCCCTTGTTTGCGATAATACCGCCCGGTGAGCCGGAGTTATTAAGACGAGACGATCGCATTGGACTAAAGTATAGGGACACATCGGTTTTATAACTCTGGATCAACTGGGGAAATGGTTCATTGAGCCAAAAATAACTGTGAAGCTTCACATTTACAGTACAAAATATATTGTTCATATTTCTCGTTTAGATTTGAGATAATTAAATTCAAGTCCTCCATGTTGGTGAGGGAAATTCTCAGCACTCAGTCCAGCCCCTTGCTAAGTACCAGCCAATTGTAATCATGGGGCGTGGTCAATTAGCATATCTCACGCTGTTTGTAAAAGCAACATTTAGATTTAGATTTAACATTTAGATTTAACATTTAACATTTAGATTTATCATTTAACATTTAGATTTAACATTTAACATTTAGATTTATCATTTAACATTTAGATTTATCATTTAACATTTAGATTTAACATTTAACAATTACGTAGCAAGAAAATGGACCAAAACCTAACACTGTTTTTTTTTTTACACGTTTAGCTCTAAATGTGTGAAAATTGTGTGAACTTTGTGCTAAATGATGAAAAAATGACACCTCTAAATTTGTGAAGCTGTTTTTACAAACGGCGCCCCATATATGGGCCTTTTATTAAAGCAACATGCTTTCAATCCTGCCAAATCCTGTGTCAGGTTTTTTTTTTTTCTTCTTTTTATTAATATTTTTCTTTTAACCATTGTTGAATAAATACATAAAAAGTCTACTATCTAACCAATTAACTGATGGATCCAAAATGTATTAGATTATTAGATTAGACAATATGACGAGTGGTTGACTACCAAGTTAACTGCAGTTAGAAGAACTTTGAAGTGAGTAAGAGGTGAAATTTTCGAGTAATTCAGCACCATTAGAGTTTAAATGAGCCTCGCTGTCCTTGTACTATTTTCATTTGCCAAGGAGATGATTAACGGCACCCCTCGTGAATGTAACACCTCAAGTGAGCCTGATAGAAATGAACTGTTTTGTTTTGTGGTGCAAATGCATGAAAGCTATTGTATATTTTGAAAAAAAAAACCCATGCACGTCCCATCAGCCTTTGCTGTGCACTATAACCCCGCCTCATTTACAGCATATGGTATGAATTTATGATGCATAATTATATAGAATGTGTGATGTGCTATACAGAATATTGAATATTGAATGTGGCATGGCTAAGGCACAGGCCTTTATAAATAGTACAATAAATGCAATTGCAATTTGGAGAGCTATTCTGCCTATGAATGTGTGTGTGTGTGTGGGTGTGTGTGTGTTGGGCACACAGGTGTACTAGACAGATCTTCTTTCCTTTCAGGCTCACTTGCCATGACTGTTCCTCTGCAGGAACCTGCAGTGCAGCTGGGAAGCAGGCAGCTGGCTCTGTGTGTGGCAGTTTATGTGTGTATGTGTTTGTGTGTATGTATGTGTGTGTGTGTGTGTGTGTGTGTATGTGTGTGTGTGTGTGTGTTCCCAATTGGAAGCTGGCTGATTAGTAAAACAACTGATGTCCCAGTTCAAAGTAGTTGCTTTGATTTCATTTGCTTTGACCTTCCACCACAGCTTGGCCTTTATATATTTGTGTGTGTGTGTGTGTGTGTGTGTGTGTGTGTGTGTGTGTGTGTGTGTGTGTGTGTGTGTGTGTGTGT
>JBBMFX010005044.1:0-13624 GCA_037832545.1 Rhabdalestes septentrionalis | reverse complement strand
GTGTATTAATTAGCCTTGGGCACCCTTGACCCCATCACCCTCTCACCCTGGCATCCACTGGTTCTGCTTTCTTTGACTGTTTCCACTGTTGGCACCTTTGGATAGAAATGAGTCTTTTAATAAACAACCATATTTAAATGCATTTAGTATGCTGGTCATGGCATGTTGGCCCTCAGAAATGACACTAAACAATCATAATAAATCACCATTTAAAAACAAAACAAGCAATGGTCTCAGATCATGCAATGAAAAGCACAAGTCCAGTACAGATAATGCTAACCTACAGTACAACCATACAAACTAAGTTTTTAAAGAGGAAACGTCCCATTTAAAGAGGAAACGTTTTAAAAGACATCCAGTGCACACACATGGAAAGACAGTGTCCAAACAATGGCTTCCTGGTTGAGCTTGCATTTAAATAGGTACAAAATACACAAGGAACAGGTGTAAATTACCAGGGTGTTAATTGAAACCAGGGGTATCTAAACAAAATTAACTGAGCATGACGCATATTTAATTTCTGTATTCTGAATATAATAATTATTCCACATATTTGTTTTCAGTTATATCCCATGAGAGTCAAAAATCTGCCAGTGGTAATTCGGTGTAATTGTGTACAAATATCAAACACGTTTTATCGTAGATATTCAACAATAGCACAGTTGAACTCGAACTTCAGAGTTATGCCTCAATGATTAATGTACGTTTGCACAAACACCCTCATCATGAAGTGTTTCGAGAGGCTCGTCATGAGACAAATAAAGTAACAGTGTCCACACACACTGGAGCAATTTGCATACCTTCCCAAACATTCAGGGGAAAATGCCTGGAGAGCAAGGACACTTTGTGTTGGAACGCTATGCTTAGACTTCAGTTCAGCATTCAACAAAACCATTCCTGAGCACATGACAGGAAATTTGAGGCTGCTGGACTGGAACAGCTCCCTCATCAACTGGATCCTGGGCTTTCTGACTGGGAGATCTCAGCCAGTCACGCCTGAGAGCAACATGTCCAGTGCCACCACATTTATGACCCAAGATTGTGCAATTCTCACCACACCATTATGTTTGTTGATGACATGGCCATGGTGTGTTTGATCAGTGGGAATGATGAGACGGCATACAGAGAGGAAATGCAACAGCCAATCGAGAGCCAACAACCTGTCTCTATGTGGATAAAACAAACAAGATGGTTGTTAAATTCGGGAGGGCACGACATGATCACTGTCCACTGAAAATCAATGGCTCCTTGGTAGAGGTCATCCAGAGAATCATGTTTCTTGGTCTTCATATCATGGAGAATCCTCAACACCAGCTCCGCTGCCAAGAAGGCCAAGACGCATCTGTAATACCCGTGAGGACTGAGGATAATCTAATTATTTTGCACAATTATTTATTGCTGTCCATGTCAGTCATTACATTAACTTGCTTTATTCGCACACTTGCTAGAATACAGTATACTATTGTATTCACACTCACTAGAACTGTTACTGCTCTTGTTAACAGCACTGTATGTTGTCTTTTCCTGTAAATGTATCATATTGTTGCTCTTGTTTTATTTTGCACTCTCTCTTTAGTTCTGTCCAGCCCACACTTGTGTGGCCTTGTGTTGTTCTGCTTTTGTTCTTTGTTCGGTTTTTGTTCTTTGTGTTGCACCACGGCCCAAGAGGAATGTTGTTTCATTTCAGTGCATACTGTGGATCCGGTTGAATTGACAATAACCATCTACTTGACTTAACTTGAGCCAATTGCTTTAGCATGAACAGGTATTGTAAGAAACTCCACATATGTGAGAGCGTGAATGTGCAATAGAGACGGATTCCATTGACAGATTTTTATTTAAAGTCACATTCATATCTGTCTTCTATATTTTAGAACAGGTTTTATTTTACAATAAACTGCAGTAAATGGAAAGCTCACATACCCATTATATTGCAGTTTCATATCCCTTAATTCCTTAACCTTTAACCAAATATATGAAACAGCTGGAAGACATCTGACAGCCCCTTCACCCAGATAAGAAGGTTTTGCCAGTTCAGTTAAAAAGTTCTCCCATTAAAATAATATACTACATGCAGATTTTTTTAACCATAAAACCAACATTTGGGTGTCTCCAACCACTGGTTTAATAGCAACCATTAAATCCCACTTCATATTTTCCAACAGAAATGCAATTTCATCCACAAAGCAAAGTCACACATCTTTTTGTTTCATGCAAGACTGTCCCAATCTGTAAATATGAGCAGCTTTAAGACCTGCAGCTTAGCAAAGAGACAAGAGATATCAGTTCTTGAATCCTGTTCCTTTTGCTAAATCCATGCCTTTTGTACGTGGATGGATAGTATTTCAGTCACATTAATTATGTTCCTTTGATCTGACTTGAATCAACAAGCATGTTTTTAAAAAAAAAAGACACAAACCAATCAAGCTGAGCATTGGGAGATAAGCCGTCTTACTACTGATTATGCTGGACAGTGCTGGGTGGCAGTCAGTGGCGTAACTATAGCAGGTTTAGCAGGTGCAGTCGCACACAGGCCCGTGATCTTTCGGGGGCCCGTCACTACCCCAGACCCGCCTCCTTTAAAAAAAACAAAACTCAACATTAAAAATCCAACCTTCTGGTAAAAACGTATGTAATCCAGATCTGCATTGGTTTGCAGAAAGCTCCAGTAAAAAGGTGCGTAGCGGAGCGGAGACACGAGGCTGCCGGGAAGCACCTTCAGCCACAAGATGCGAAATCTTGGGCTGTTTCGTTTTACTGCAGAAATTACAGCAGCAGCACGTAGTTCAGTATTTTTTTATTTATAATTGCAATCTACATACACTACATCTCTGCTTCTGGATCTTTGCAGAGAGGATTGTAGCCCTTAATGTGTATTGCATGATTCAGAGCTAAAACATCCTCTGGATAAATCTGAAACAGTACAAGGGTTTTCGCACCCATGTTGTAACGCCACTGGCGGGAGTACTCCTTAGATGTAGAAGACTTAGTAAGCACAACTGAGTGGTTACTTACTACAAGGATTAGAAATTCACGAGATTAAGATAACGTGAAACAGACTGTAGTGGTCAGTCAGGTTGTATCTGAACCAGAATAGTGTTAGTCCTCTGACCCCAAACCAGATTTCTGTCAATTTTCTATCTATCTAGTAGAATAGTGTTGTGAAAGGCTGCCCTGTGATTCAATAGCACAACCACAGAGACATAGGCCTGGCCAGAGGCCAGTTATAGATCATTCACTACCTTAACTACATTAACCTGCTTTGTCCTGGGAGAAGGCCAAAACCATGACTGGAATGCACAATACGATTCTTATGCAGAAATGAGCTTAGAAGCTGCAGCTCTCCTAGAGTTTTTAAAAAGAAATGGACATTTAGACCTTTGGGAACAGTTTTAGAGGATGTAGACATTTAGGCTTGGATTCTAAAATCAAAGATCATTAAAAATATGCAAAGGTTAAGTACTAGGAACTGAATCATGACAAAGCTGAAGATTTTCTTCCTTTTCTGTTTTTTTTTTTTTTTTTATTGGTCTCAGTTATGGAAGTATGCTGAGTATGCTCTAATTTTGGTGCTCGGACTTTAATATGCTTTTGCTAATTTTAACTGGTAAAAAATGAAACGAGGAAAATTCACAATTAAAATGTAATGTTATTTTTAATGCCTTTATAAATGTGCAAATGTCTGTCAATTTTGCTGAACTGCATATGAAACTGAACACCAGATATTCAATGTTAACACTGAACAATCCTTCTTAGGCTGGCAGAACAATCCCTCTGAAGCTGCTTGGTGGAAATCTCACACCCATCCTGTCTTCAACAGTATAGAACCGTACAGCACTGGTGCGTTGCTTTTATTGTGAATGAATTTCTATGTGTTGTCCTTCTTAGCATAAATTTGTTTTATGATTTGAATATAGATCTGTACCTTAATATAGAACTGTAGCTCTCTCTCTTACAGTGCATGCTAAACATCAGGACATTCAGTTTAATCTCCTAAAACTGTGCACACTATTAAATAGAAGTAAACTGGAATGATGCAGCCCTGTTTGACTTGAGGACACCCAGTCTAAGCATACATTTATGACCCTTTTCAACCACATTTACGTGATTGTTTTAATTCCTTCACTGAATATGCCTAGAACTTACCATCGCTGTTAGTCCCTTTACTCAGTTGAGAATAGTGTCTGGACTCATTATCATACTTTTATTATACTGTGCTCTAATGCGTATGTAAATATCGTTTTTTGCTAATGCAAATTCATTTCTTTATTTACAATTCATTGTTTGACCGATTTGCATTCACTCACTTTGTATTCATTTTTTTATTCAGACTAACAAGAATGGAACCCGAATGTGAAATTTTCATATGATTGTCACTAGACGCCTGGCCCTATGAGACTAAAGCCACATTTTGGGCACATTCATTTCGGTGCTGTCTTGAGTACCACAGTAAGACAGTATAGCGTAATCTGAAGAGTTATAATACATACTGTAAATTATAAATGATAAGACACTACAGATTAGACACGGATTTATTTTAATTAGAACCAACTTACTCACAGTTAATGTGTTCCTTTTGTCAATAAGCACAATAAGTTAATTTCAAGCCTCCTCAAGGAGCAAGCGAAATGGCTTCTGTGCAAGATTCTTTGCTCAGAATGATGATATATTGACCATTTGCAACCAATAATAATCAATAGTGATAACACAGGTGAAGAATGTCCTGGTGGAAAGCTTTGGTTTGATTTTGATGTCTTAAGATGAAATGATTTGTAACGGCAGGTGGAAAAATCAGCAAATTGACAAAAAACTTTATTTTCTTCTCAGGAAAGAGAAGAACATTCGTCCCAGGGCAGTCCCAGGTTGAAGATTCTCCAAGTCCTGGACATGGAGGTCTTCTTATAGTAGTTATCAAAAGTGGGCAGAAACCAAGTAACCTCCCTGCATCAAGACGCTCTACGAACCCCACTATGAGCTTCTAACCCCCCATAACTTCTGTTATGGCATTTCACAGTGAGGCTCCATGACAACGGCCCTGAACAATTGCTTTCTGTTGTGAGCAAACATCATGTTTCTTTAAATAAAATAATGAAAATGATCATTTGTCTAATGGAAAATGTTTGAATAAGAGCATGAGTCCGTCCCACCACCCCACCCCCAACATTCAGAAATATTTAATTCAAATATAGTTTGAATTATAGGCTTCAAAATAGTTTCTGGCTTGTAAATAGGGTCCTAGAAAGCTTTGTTAAAAAAAAAAAAAAAAAAAAAAAAAATTGCAAAACTTTCATTTGAGGCCACTGGGGTAAAAAGTGCAGAATTGCGTACATGTCTGTCTATCCCTCCGTCCCCATTAGCCAAAAAGAAAAGAAAACTGCCTGTTCAGGCTGTTATGTCCTGTACAGATATTCATGTCTGAGAACTGAGAATATACAAAGGTAGGCTTTTAAAAAATATATAAATAAAATAGTTTCAATCTGGAGAACATTTTACATTAATCAAACAAGATAAATGATTGTCATTGAACTTTAAAGCACCAATTTAAAGCAAATGCTTAAAATGATCTGATAAGGAGGGAGTCTGAGCAATGAGGCTGCACTTTCAGATAAGTGAACACTGGAGCTAAAAAAAAAAACACCTGAACATTGTTCCACAGCATTTCTTCATTTTTAGACATGATATTTAAAATAGTGAATACAGCAAGCTAAAATGTATCTTACCTTAGTGACTGTTTAGGGACTGTTTAGTCAGAGTTAGTGACTGGAAACTGTGGGATAAACTGTGGTAAAACTGCTCAGTCCATGTCTGGAAACTAAGCAAAACTGTCATGTACATACATCCACATATTCAGTCTACAGCTCAACCCATTCAAACTGGAGTCAGAGCAGAGGATGCTAACATATATCAGACTTAAAGACACTAACAAAAATAAAGTAAAGTGGCCCCTTATAGTCACGTGTGAGCACACCACAGAAAACAGAGTGAACAGCGTGAATTTATTTCTCTGCCCTTAACCCATTCACAAAGTGAGGCAGGGGCTGCGACCAATGAGGGGTGCCCTGGGAGTAGTGCGTGTTGAGGCGTAAAAAATTAAAATAAAATACCTCAGTGAGGACACTCGCAGTGCTGAGATTTAAACTCTCAACCTTCTGATCTCAGGATGAACTCCCTAATCGCTAGGCCACCGGCTGCCAACCAGCCTGCTGTCAAAGGTATAATGTTAATTCAATATGATGTTGTTAACATATATCACAATTAAAGACACAGTGACAAAACCAGCCTGTGTTTCAGAGGGATAAAGACAGGTTGGGTAATGTTATTTTAATATCAATTGCAGCTATCTGTGGTGCAGCAAACAAAACAAACATCGAAAAACTAAAATACCTGAAAAAGGCAAAATAACCTTTAATAATTTTATCATCGAACAGTGAATGTTATCTTCCACCTCATTTGATCCAAAGCCTTTTCTGCTTCAGGAATGAAGTCAAAACTCAAAGACAACACTATGCAGATTGATTAGCATGTGGTCGCACCATTTCACCTCCCTTATTTACTTCCAGCGGCATTTTCAGTGCAGCTTTTTTTTTTGGCTCAATGTTACAATTAGCAGATGTAGATCTGTGTGATAGGAACCTTTACATTCCCTAACCTTAACATTTCTTTTTGTTGTAAATTCCCTTTTTGACTTTTATTGTTTTTAAGAGTGTAGGTTCTTTAAAGAAATCAAAGCAGAGATTTCATTGAAATGAAGGAAGGAAACGTAGCTTTATTAAAGCTTAGAGTGGGAACGCTTAAAACATACTTGAGGTTCTGGCCAGTGTCTTTAGCAGAGAAAGACCTAAAAGAGAATTCCTTAGAGACGGACGATGTGGTAGTGCATGTCTGCGTTTGCATTTACACTTGAGTAAGTCTGGTCAGCCCTTTTGATTTTTTTTTTTCTTTCGGCCCCTGGATAGTTCATTATGCCGAGTCCTCCTTAGCCTGCAAAAATTTCTCTGTCAGTGCAGCGAGGCAGTTCTGGCCCTGCCTGGTCTTTCCTAGCTTGGTTTGCCTCAGCAGACAAACACATCTACATTCCCCTGCCTTCAAGAGTCAGCTTATATAAATGTTGAATTATTAATCAGGCCAGTTTGGGAACCCATTAATTTTTTACTGTATGGGGGCCCCATATTTTGCTATTTCATATGGAAACAATCTACATTCCACGCAGAATGGAAGAAAACAGTAGGAGGGCAAGACAGGGAAAAGGAACAGCAGTGTTTGAGTGATCCTGATGGAGCATGAGAGCTCTCTTTAAATTCATCTCCTGATGGCACGGCTGAGGAGAGAAATTTAGCAAGTCTGCTTTTTTCTGTTGCAATACAATTAAACCAAAACTGACTAAGCAAGCTGTCCATCAAAACAAAAAGAAAAAAAAAAAAAAACAAGCCATGAATGAATATTTCTCCTTTTAAGCAGGTCACGCTATAAGACTAGGTACCAAAACAACTCCGGATGTCAGCAAAACATCAATCGTGTGCAAAGTGATCTCAGGAGAGCCAATCTCATGAGAACTGGGTCAAATTTTCATCTTTTTGCATGCTGATTTTACTATGCAACTGTCACAAAACCAGGCAGATCCTTTTATATCTCAACACAGTATTCGCACTTTAACTGTGACAGGAGCGAGTGAGTGAGGTCTTAACTTTGCCTGAACCCTTCTTCCTCTCTGATGTCAAGTAACCCAAAATATATGGATATTAAATATATCCAAATGTTTCCAGCAACCACTTCTAATGAGTGGTTGTGGAAATAGATGTTCATTCATTCACACACAAACTAAGACCTACTCTTTCATCCTGGGGCAGCTGGTGGCCTAGTTTTTAGGGAGTTGTCCCTGTGATCAGAAGGATGTGGGTTCAAATTTTAGGACTGTGCCTATTGTCATCACTGAGGTAACTTTGAGCAACGCACCATCCCCACACACTGCTCCCTGGGTGCCCTTAATAGGTGGCGGGCCCCTGCTTCACTTGGTGAAAGAGTTTAATGCAGAGAAAGAATTTCACATTGTTCACACTGTCTGCCATGTATGTTCTCACAAGACTATAAGGGACCACTTTACTTTTTTAGGTCACAGGTACCCAGAGCCTATCCCAGGGGAGCCTGGTCTCACGAGTTTGTGAAACCATCATGCAATACAATCTATTCAGAAAGCTGCGATAGCGCTTTAGGCCTTTTTTCATGCTAGGACAACGCTTCACTACCCTATGTATTTTAATGTGAACTGCATAACATTGCCAGCATCAGCACTAACTGGTGACTGAGGGACAGTAGGAGAGAAATAATGAGTTGAATACTTATTGTTTTCGTTCTCAAAGTGGTTGAAAACGGGTTGAAATGCTGTGAGATGAGGAAAGTCCCTCACCCTAACACTGTCAAGTTATCTCGGGTTTCGTTCAGATCTTGCCCAAACTTGAAAAGAGCCTGGTCTTAAGAATGCAATGGAACAACTCGTATCTTCTTTTAGTTGTAGTTTATTGAGTTTATTTTGTTTAACTCAGTTTTTGTTTAGGTGTGTTCAGTGGGGTTAGGTTGTTAACCTTGCATGACATTCAAGTTTAAATTAGACACACAGCAGCAATTACTGTAAACCAGTAGGTCAGTAAACAAACATAGTAAATACATTCAAGACAATAATGACAATTAACTAACTAAACAATGAGCATTAAATGTTTCTCTTTTCAAACAAACCATGCCATTTTTTATTTTACCCACAATCATCTAATCAACAAAGAAGCCATCAGTTAATAAACAAAGAATTCAACACCATTTTAACTATCTAACTAGCCATTTAGTCACATCAATAAAATACAGACTTCAGGTCTAACAATCAAACTAATACTCAATTGAAATTAACAATACAAAGGTTCATTCTCTTACCAGTTGCGTCTTGACCGTGATCTGAGTGTTATTTTTGTGTTTTAATTGTTTTCTACCAGAGTAGAATTGTATTCCCTTTGTTCACCGCCTTTCTGCAATTCAGGTGTAATGGATATATGGCTGCTGCAGGAAGTTGAGAGTGATCTCTGGCTATTAACACGCACTGATTCTCAGTCTGCCCCCTGCAGGCCCGGAGGTTCAGAGCCGAGACACAACTGAATGAATGTGAATGGCTCCAAGATTGAATGTTTGAGTGACAGAGGCATTAGTGTTTTAAGGGTTGATGCAACAAACACTAACCCTAACTTTAGCCCTAAACCTAACCCCAACCCTAACACTAACCCTAACTTTAACCCTAAACCTAACACTAACTCCAACCTTAAAACTAACCATAACCCCAATGGCAACCAGTTAGCGCAGATACTGGCAGTGTTCTGCACTGCGCATGAAAATACAGAGCAGTGAAGTGTTGTCCTAGCCAGATGACAGTTCTAACCATCTGGTAAAGAGATATGAAGTGCAATAGTATTCTCTGGAGTTATAGAGCACCATCTAGAACCTTGGGAATGAGTAAGAGTGGTGTTTGTGATCTAGAACTAATCATCCAGCATAAGCAGCTGACTTCACTGTTTCAGTCACATACATGTTCCAGCAACTAGTATTAACCGTCCAGAGCAGAGACTGCTACTGCAAACAAGAAGCAATTTTATATAATAATCTTTAATCCCGTTTCCAATAGGGGAGTATGATGGCTTACTGCTCTCCAGTGGAACAAATGAATGACACAAATTTGACATAGGTGTGACCTTAAGGATGTCAGATAATGGTTTGTATTTGTGCATTGTTGTTAATTAGTTAAATTTTTCAGACTTGTTCCATTTTTGGCTCCAGCAGCATTGAAAATATAAAAATGGCCATTTTAGGTTGTATACTAAAAAGTGCATTGTGGTTTTTGAAGGATTTAAACATATTAATAAATACTACATAGTGTCGAGTTTAGAATGAAAGCATTTTAACATAAATTGTAGGATTTAACAGTGTAAATAACAAGGAACTAAAAAATGTCCTTTTCATGGGTTTAAATTGGCCAAAAGTAGCCACTAGGAATCTGAATGTACAGATATGTATATATGTATACAAACAAGAAGCGCCAGATGGTTAAAAGAACCAATGATCAACTGAAATTTGTGATTGCTAAGATGCCTCTTCTACCTAAGGCTATTTTAATCTTTAGCATGGAAACACTTTAAATCAGCTAAAGTTGATTAAAGTTCTTGACTCCCTATTAACTCCCTTGATTTCAGAGGCAATGTTGAATGAGCAGGTGTCAGGATTTTGCATGGCATTTAAATAAATATAAAGATGATAAGACCTAGATAACGACATCTGTAAACACAGCAGTGTACATTTCTACATTGATAACAGACAAATGTGCATGGCAAAAATGTCCATATGAAATGATAAAGTCCTAATTCACTCAACAAACCCTTGTTCTTTGTAACTGTACATACATATATGTATGTAGATGTATGCAAATTACATTTTTGTTGACTGTGAGTGACAAATATATGCACAAACATAAGATAAACCTTCTAAGGGTTTGTCCTTTGCTATCATTTGCTATTTATTGAAAAGTCATACAACATACATTGGTTTGGGAAGTCTTTCAGTTGGTAAGCTAGTGTAATTTTGGTCAAATCCCAGAGTTTATGCTGGCCTTAACACAAGGCAAGTGCAGAGAGTTGCAGAGTGCAGTAAATGACAAGATCATTCAAATGTCTCACAGTGTTGTGCTTACACTCAAAGGTCATGGCTACAAGAAACATTGTAATTTCATCCAAGGAGAGACTTCTTTACTGATTGAAAGGGAGAATGATCATATGCACATGGTACATTTTATTATTTTATTTTTCTCAACATGTGAAAATCAGCAATTAAATATTGGAACTTGAAAATGTGTCATTTTCTTTGAAGGCTACCCAAACTGTAGTTTTAAATTGTACAGACGCTCATCTTTTATGAGCCCAGAAGGACTTTTAGTTCATTACAGTCCATCAAAGAGCAAGCAGATTTGTGCTCTTGCAGTGTCAAGAGCTCTTTTGCATTTATCAAACCAATAATCATTTGCCTCCTTAAATATCATTCTAGATTACTAATGCGAGAGGCATATTTCACTGAAGGAAAAAATTTTAGTTACATATTTCATGCCTGCCTCTTCCAATTTACAACTGAATGCACCGCATCAGTCAAACCCAAGGCAAACTTATTTTAACCCTTATCCCTCAGGTCCTCCTGTTGGCCATTTGTGTCAAGTTCAATCTCTTTTTTGAATATTTTAGCTGTTTTAATGCATATCAGATTAAATTTCCCAGGGGTCTGGAGTTTTTTTCAGATATTTGAGTTTTTAACTCATTAAATATGTCAATTATATGCTCCATACATCCACTTGACTCCCTCATGGACACTTTTGGCCAGTTGTAATCAATGAAAACTAAATTTTTTAATACCTTATTTTTTACACTGTTAAATCATGCTTTCATTGTAAACTCAACATTTGAGAATGTCGTTTTTAGTGTTTTTAATCCAGATTATGTTATTTATCCATTTTTTGGCCAAGTGAGCAATTTTATATAATAATCTTTAATCCCGTTTCCAATAGGGGAGTATGATGGCTTACTGCACTCCAGTGTAACAAATGAATGACACAGATTTGACATAGGTTTGACCTTAAGGATGTCAGATAAGGGGGGTTATTTGCGCGTAAAAATAAAATAAAAAGTTATTTATTAGTTACATATTTCAGATTTGTTCCATTTTTGGCTCCAGCAGGATTGAAAATATAAAAATGGCCATTTTAGGTTGTTTACTAACAAGTGCAATGTGGTATTTGAAGGATTTAAACATATTAATAAAATACTACAAGAACTGATGTTAATTACAAACTTTATGTAGTAAAAATAGCAAAAATGTATAACAATATATAAAAAATATATGTTAATAAATGGCCAATATTTAAAATATTATATACAATTGGTCACTTGGTCAAAAATGGATATATTACATAATCTGGACGTAAACACAAATAACTTCAGAAGTGTCGAGTTTAGAATGAAAGCATTTGAAAATAAATTGTATGATTTAACAGTGTAAATAACAAGGAATTAAAAAATGTCATTTCAATTGGCCAAAAGTAGGAAGCTGAATGTATAGCATAAACAAGAAGTCTCAGATGGTTAAAAGAACTAATCAACTGATCAGTTTCTTTTGACTGAAATTGTTTGTAGCATCACAATTTGTGATTTCTAAAATGCCTCTTATACCTAACGCTATTTTAATCTTTAGCGTGGAAACACTTTAAATCAGCTAAAGTTGAATAAAGTTATTGATTAATAAGTATTTAAATAAGTATTGAAATGTATTTGATGTGTATTAAATGCACGTATAATTTCTTCAGCTTGTAATAAGAACTTTCTCACTTTACTGTGTTCCTGACTACAATATAATCATTTCTTATTTTACATCATCTCTATGGGAATAAAAACAACCAGAAAGATGCCACTGATCAATGTCAAAGCTGACAACAGAACAGACCTCCTGGTAACTAATTGCTATTCTGTGGTCCATATCACTGACATTTTCCATGACCTTCACCTTGCCAAAGCTGAAATATTTGTGGCTAATCAGACTAGTCTACAGACCTCCAGTGATCCTTGGTGACTGGCTGTCAAGAAGACACTCCAGTCAAAAAGATCACTGCAAGCACACTCCCATTGACAAATTCTGTCACAGCACACTGTGTTATTCAGCCACAGTGAACAAACTGCCCCACTAACTAATGAATGGCAGCAGCTGTGTCATTAGCTAGTTTCTGGACAGAAGCAATGTGACCCCACAACATAGACTCCTTCCCTCTTGTTCGTGAAGGTTTTTATTAGATTCATGTAACGATTCAGTACTTATTGTACTCATACTGAATTGCTATAATGAGATAGATGAGCTTATGGCACAATTTTGTAAATGCAGTTTGATGCACTTTTCTGAAACCTGGCTGCAAGAGTGTGTCCTGACTGTGTTGGTTTAATGTGTTTGTGTGGACAGAACTTGACATAACAGTGAAGTGATTCTGATGGTGATCCTGGTAATATTGTGCTAAAGGGACACCAGGACAGATGTTAACAGTCGGACTATGTCCTTATTATCTGCCAGGAAAGTTTTGACACATGATCGCCATTGTCATTTACACTCCTCTGTTGAAAAATGTAATGATAATGTTATTCACTCTGAGACCATGAGACTCCAGAGGAAACCCCCAGAGGCTATCATCCTCATCTCTGGAGACTTTAACAGCTTCTCTCTGAACAGGACACCTAGCACCTTCAACAATAAGCCTCAACCCCGTTTCTCCTCCAGCTCCAGCATGACCCTCATGGCACCCAACACTCTGCAAAGTGACCTTGAGAGTCCTAAATGACGCTTATAAATAAAATCTATTATTGTTGTTGTTTTTGTCGTCGTCGTCATCAACGACGATGACGATGACGACAACGGCGACTACGACGACGACAACAACAATAATAATAATAATCATAACAATAATAATAATAATAATATCAACAACAACAACAACATTATTGTTGTTGTTGTTGTTATTATTATTGTTATTATTATTGTTATTATTATTGTTATTATTATTATTATTATTATT
>JBBMFX010005036.1:0-13272 GCA_037832545.1 Rhabdalestes septentrionalis | reverse complement strand
TGTGTGTGTGTGTGTGTGTGTGTGTGTGTGTGTTTGTGTGTGTGGGTGTGTGTGTATGTGTGTGTGTGTGTGTGTGTGTGTGTGTGTGTGTGTGTTTGTGTGTGTGGGTGTATGTGTTTGTGTGTGTGTGTGTACTAATTTATAGAATCCCGAAAAAAGACAATGTGCCGAATGGCCCCAGCACCTGGAGGGATATTTACCTTCTACCAACAATTTACAAAGTTTTCATGAAATGTGTTCTGAGCCGTATCCTTCCCTGGCTGGTGGATGCAAACATCCTGTCCCCTAAGCAGAAGGCCTATAATGAGAGGAAAGTGATGAACGAACACGTGTTCTGCTTAAAAACAGCCATAGACGATTTCAAACATGAGAGTGCAAAATTATATTCAGTTTTCTTGGTCTTCCGCAATGCATTTGGAACACTCCCACATAACATCATGATCAGAGCACTTGAGGAAATACACCTGCCCCAAGTGTACACTGATTTAATTAAAGACGTGTACAAAAGCTCTTTTATCCAGGTCATTTGTGGAGTCCAGCTTATAGAACAGATCCCCCTGCACCTGGGCATTAAAACTGGCTGTCCATGGAGTGCAGTGAACTTCATTTTAGCTCTTAATCAGTAGCTGGACTGGATGTGTCAATGTGCTCCTTCTGGAATCATCTCCCCAAACCCTGTGCAAGCATTCGCTGATGGTGTGAAAATATCGTCACGCCAGGAAAACACCATACACAATATGCTGCGCAGGACTGATGCCTTCAATGAGTGGTTGGGTCTCGAAATGAAAGAATCAAAATGTGAAGTTTTCTATGAAAGGAGAAGCGGTGGAAACAGGTGGCACCGGTCAAAATCTGACCGTGACCCACAATTCAAAATCAATGGGAAAATAATAAGAGTGTATTCCAGACATGAGTCAAACACATATCTTGGACCCAAATTTAACTTTGCTGGTGACTGGGATCAACTGATACAAGAAATCATTACTGAATACACCACAAGGTTGCAAAAAATTGACGCATCCCCCTTGCCACTGCTAATAAAAATTGGTGTTAATTTCGTCAGATGAGACGAGACGAAATATGTTCGTCGACGATCTTTTTTCCATGACTAAGACGAGACGATGACGAGACTGCAACAGTGTACAAAAATGCTGACTAAGACTAAATGAACATGCATAATTGTTGACGAAAAAAGATGAGAGGAAAATGTTTTTTATGAAATAAAAACCAAGATAAAACCTCTCCTCAATTTTGTCTACAATCGTCTCTACTTTTTAAATCATGAGATAAAATATTCAACTTTTTCGCCTTCAAAATATTATGAATGAGTTCGTGCTGCTGCTGCTGCCTGTGGAGCAACATGAAGCTACATGGAGCAACAACACAGGAGCAAACACCAGAGATTTCTGGCAGACTAGAGAGCGCATGCTAGATAGAAGGAAGAGGCTCGATTATTGGTCGCATTTCACATACAATGACATTGAGAAAAAGTCCGAATGTGTCATTATATCTGACGGGGTTGGGTTGATGTTAAACCTGTCAATCTGGTACCCTCGCTCCAACTCACCATTCTGTATACATCATGGACAAGAACAAGTCATTGAATCCATGTCACACATATTGAACGACTGTTATTTTTACCAAGGTCTTTATGTATCCAGGCATGATAGGATTGTATCAGAGAATTTATCATCCATATTTTCTCCATTTGTATCAGTACATAATAACTGTGTAGTTAGACAGCAAAGGTTCTCCAGGTGTTCTCCAGGAAGTTCCGTGTTCTCTGGTTTAAATGCCACCAGGCCTAATATCATGGTCATTCACGAGAGCAATAGGGATGAGTTCATCCTGGAAGTAGGATGCTGCTTTGATTCGTGTCTAGAGGAGGCTTATTTGATGAAGCTAGTAAAATATTACACAGCAAATAACCGGCCTTGGCTACAGATGTCAATACCTGGCACCAGGAGTGCTGCCAGAAATCTTGGGCCCCATGAAAGATTCAAATTTTGCCCCCCACCCTTTATTAACATAATATATATAGCCCCTAACAGGGCCCCATGTCAGTGCTGGGCCCCTAGAATTGTTCTAACCTTTACCCCTCTTGCTGCGCCCCTGCCTGGAACTTATCTTTGGCAGCCTGGGCCACGTGCATAGGCTTGTCATTAGGGGTCTCAGGATAGTTGGCTTTACAAAAGCAAGGGCAAAACAAATAGTCAAATACTGCTCAATATCCTCCATTATTGGAAGCCGGCATACATTGAGATGAAGGTGTTGTGTGAATCCATGTGAATCCGTGTACCTGTAAATCTGCTGTTTTGAACTGTCATTAGACACACAGTGGTGGATCATGCCTGAACAATGTTGTATCTGTAACATTAATGTCCTTATGTACATTTATTATGAATTGCGGACATAAATAAAGTAGTTATGTGTATGTGTGTATGTGAGTGTGTTTGCGTGCGTGTGTGTGTTTATGTGTGTGGGTGTATGTGTTTGTGTGTGTGTTTGTGTGTGAGTGAGTGTGTGTCTGTGAAAAGCAATTTACTTCATTCATATGTTAAAATTTGTGCTTAATTTCCACTTCAATAAAATACATTACATCAACGCTGCTGTTTGTAATTGTTTTTGTGTCATCAAAATTTGATATTTTTCCTTTTTAGTTATTAATGTTAATATAATACTACTACTAATAATTGGTTAATAATTTATTATTTTATTTATTATATGTGTGTGTATGTATTAGGGGTGTGCAAAGCAGCCAGTATTTGTATCTGTATTTGTATTTGTTAAGGGGGAATGTATTTGTATTTGTTACCAAGGGCAACAAATAATACATTGTAGAATATTTCTGCCGTTTTGGGTCCTTTTCACACAACACTTGAGTACTCTGGTCTGGACCAGTTGAAACAAACCAAAATGCATCACGTGACAAAATCTACATCACTCGTTGGCCAGATTTTCCATTGAACGTATTTCCTAAACTGCTTTTAGATTGGTCAGTATGAACGTGCGGGTATCCTGCACTTGGATACTGCTGGCAGAGATTCCCTGCACTCTTCTGCTGACCTATTAAACCCCCTTTCCCTGAGCTGTTTGCTAAATAAACATTCTTATGAGTTTTGAAAGTTTGAACCTAATATTGTCATCGGACCAAGTTTTGATGAGACTCCGCACCTCCTCACAGCTCCAGATTTATAAGCAAGCTCCATGGGGCTTTGTTGCTAAAGCGCTAACTGTAAACAAATATGTCTCCTCATCCCATAATACACACCACAGCCGACTACGGCAGCTGGATTAGTGCACAAGGTGCAGTACTTTTTGCAGTTGGGTCTGTTCTAGTCCGGATCGTGTTCTCACCACAAACGAACTGCTCCAGGGCCTCGCGCCTCCTTTTCAAGGTGGTCTCGGACGCTTTTTTGGCCGCTATTTGGGGCGGACTCGGGTGTGAATGTTGCATTCTCACATGCCAAAACGAACCACACCAACTGGCCAAACAAACTCTAGTGCAATTCAGCCGAACTAAACGAGGCATGTGTGAAAGCACCCTAACACAACGTCCTAAATAACACAATCTTCACAATCTCTGTGCCCCGTTCCGCCGCCCCTGATCTCTGCACCGCTCCCCCTTGGCTAGCAGATCTTTGCTGGCTCGGAACTGGAAAGTGGTCAACCCTTGTGTTAGCTCGCCTATGACATTCTCCTTGGTGTAGTTTTCCTGATCTTAAGTTGATTTTCTGAAGTTCTACCACTAGTTTGTGATAGGTTGTGTTTGTTGATACAGTAAGAGTAGCCAACCATTTCCGTTTAACACAGACCTTTTGAAATTACCACATTTTAGACTAAGCACTTTTTCTTTGTAATTATGAAATATTTTATTGGAAAATGAATCAGAGCAGCCTGCGATTATTAGTAATTAAAAAAACCAATGTTGTAAGTGATTGATAAGATGACAGGCTTGTATTCCCAGGGTGGGCCCGAGTGAGTCCGAGGATGGGCATGGGCCCCTGAGCCCCGCCCATCACGTCGGGCCTGCGGGCAAGCGGCTGACTGTGTGCAATGTTGCACACGGATCACAATCGATCAATCAATTACAAATATTCCTGATCTTAACTCATTCTGTGTATAACACACTTGGCCACAGAATTAACTCCTTCTATTCCAACCTCTCCACCACCATGGGCAAGACAAAGGACATCAGGGACAAGATTGTAGACCTGCACAAGGCTGGAATGGGTTACAAGATCATCAGCAAGCTTGCTGAGAAGTTGACAACTGGTGGTGTGATTATTCAGAAATGGAAGAAATATAAAACTCCATGCAGTATCTTGCCTCCTGGGATGAGGACATGTATTATTAAATAGTGGCCAAGAACCTCCCTCCCTCAACCAGAACACTGAGGGTTGTGGGTCATAACAATAGCCCAGAACATACGGCCAATGTAGCAAAGAAGTGTCTAAATAAGAAGCACATTAAGGTCCTGGAGTGGCCTAGCAAATCTCCAGACCTCAGTCCTACAGAAAATCTGTGGAGGAGCTGAAGCTTCGAAGCAGCAGCCAATAAACCTAAAGGATTTAGGGAGTTTCTGTAAAGAGGAGTGGGTCAAAATCATTCCTGAGATGTGTGCAAACGTGGTAACCAAATAAAAGGAATGTCACTGCTGTGCGTCTCATACTTATTTCAATCTGTGGCATGCAAATCACTTTATAACTTTAATGTAATATGTTTTTCTTTATTTTTGGTGGATGTTCTGTCTCTCTCCATAAAAATGAAAACTGATTTACTTTGTAAATAAGCAAACATACAAATTCAGCAGGGGGATTAAATAATGATTTCCTGTGTGTGCGTGTGTGTATATATGCATGTATAAACATACATACACACACATAAACACACACATATATGTTTGTGTGTTTTTCAGTGTGTGAGTGGGAGGATCACTGTCATGTTCCAGTAAAGGATGTTAATAATAAACTCAGAAGGGGCTGAGGTCTGTTTGTTGTGTGTCAGAGCCAGATTTGAGAAAGATGAACTGCAACAGAAAGTGAGATAAACAGGCAAGCTGTGACAGAGCTGCACTGACTGGAACAGAGCGGCCCGGCAGCAGGCTGTAAATGAACAAATGAACAGGGGGTCTGTTCAGTGATCTACGTGCAGGTACGATGCGAATCTGTGTGTGTGTGTGTGTCCTGCTAGTGCTTGGGCTGAGCATGTTCGAGACTGTCGAAGGGAGAAGGACGCGATTCAAGCCGAAGAAGAAAGACAAAAAATCTGAAAAGCCTGCTGAAGAGATCACACCCGCGATGGACATTGACATCAATCAGGTACCTGACCTGTCAAATTAAATTCAACTCGGCTCAGAATAAACCTTATTGCATACCAGGTTTTCTATCCACACAAAATAAGTAACATATTACAGTACATCATACTTGTTTTTCCCCAGTATATTGAAAATACATAAATCATTCTTTTTCACACCAGTAAAAACCTCATGTTATTTCATGTCCTCTGACAGCTGAGTGGGAGGTGGTATCTGCTGACTGCGGCATCTAAGTGTCAGCACCTCCTGAATAAAGGTTTTAAGGTGGAGGGCACCATTATGACCTTAACTGCCCCTGCCTCCCCCAAGGCGCCAGTCAAGGTCAGCACCCTCACCAAACTGTGAGTACCAGCAGTGGCCACTAGAGGGAGATGCAGTCAAAATTTAGATCCTACGCTCCAGCCGCTGGGTTGATAACTGTTTTGTGTGTTGCAGAAGTGTCTGATTCGGTTTTCAGGGATTAAATAGCTTATAATATAATTTTCCACAGGAATGCAACCCCCTCTTTTTGTTTTAACAAAGTATAAATTCTTAATCACTCAGCCAGAACTGAAACAAATATTATCCTATCAGCCCTGTGGTTTGTATGATTGACCGCTGTGTAAATTTTCACAGAACTTTAATGTCTTTCATAGGACTTCACAGTTTTTTGTTGTTTAGTAGGTCATATTAAATTTATCCATTTAATATCACCTTCCCCATTCAGAAAGATGTGTTTTGCTTTTAACAACAGGCCCACATGCTCTGTGTAAGATCTGCACACGTGTTGAGATCTTGTTTTCACACATTCCACATAATGAAAGTAAATGCCGCTAGCTGTGCGGGCATGAATCTTTTACATAATCTTCAGAGATAAATGCCTTCTTCAGCAAAAGCTGCGATCCAATAAACACAGACAAGTCCAGGCCATGGATAATACCACCCTCAGTGGGTTTCTTCAAATGATAATGATGAAGGAACACTGCACATTTTGCTTTTAATCCTGAATATAGGCTTGATAATTACATAAATCCTGATAAGTCCAGCATTTTAAATTGATACTCACCTGAGACAAAACCAGGATATGATACAATACAGCATATTGCTGAGCAAAGTTTAAAATGTTAAATTGAGATTAATTGAAAAATTTAATAATTCTTCTATTTTTTATTTTTTAATTACTGCTATATGAACAAAAGGGCAATAACATGTTGTTTGCAAACATTTTAAACAAATAAGGAGCTTTAAAGTTGTGTTCCCTTTAACACAGCTACAGTTAAAATATTTATGTAAATCTCGACGTAAACAACATTAATGCAATCAAATCAAATATAAAACCAAAACTATTTGCCCCTGTAGGGCATTGGCGTTTCATCTTGTTTGTTATAGAAAACAAAGTCCCCTCAGAGTCCAGAGCATGGGTGGGCAGAACCATTTTAGATTTATACCATTATAATCCCCATAATAATGATCTGATTATGCTTTTATATGCCTAATTTTCATCATTATCAGTGTTATAAACTGAGTAAAATCTGTGTGAACTGTGTGAACTTAAAGGGAATATTTTTCGGCAGGGTAGCATAAACACCGGCGCCCTGGTCCAGAGCCATGATCAGAATAATATATCAAGCCTTTCCGAGCAACAGCAAGTTCACATATTAAATAGAATTCTTTTTTCTCTGAACATTTGCCAGCAGAAATATTTTTAGTTTTTAGGGAGAAGCAGAAGCAGTGTCCATGTTTAAGTGAGGTGAAGTAGTCAGTACAGAAAAACGAACTTTCAAAATAAGAGAAACCCATAAAAACAGCATTAACATGCAATAAATAAACGTGCCCAGCACTAATATACATATACACATATGCAGTAAACACCCGCTTATGTGGTTCAGCAGTCGCGGCTTCAGTCTCTTGCAGATTATTTTTTTTCTGAGAACCAAACTAATGCAGAAACATGCATAGAAACTGCAGGTATCCTCCGCATTTAGATTTTGCTTTTGTGACAGCCTTATTTGCCATGGTTAGCAAGGCAATCAGAACGAAATGAGCCTCTGCTACTCAGCACCGCACCCAAACATAAACAACCAGCATTAGGAATTGGGGGTTTGGCGGACGAGACACAGATATCACAGTTTTAATTCATGATATTATACTTGTTCATGCATTTAGTGCTTCATTACTATATGTGTATACTATATCTAAGATACCCTTGAAAAATGTGCCACCCCCACACATTGCTCCTTGCTTCGTCACATGGTGAATTTGTTAAATATTTTAAATTATTAAAATGTGTTAAATGGGTTAAATGGTTTAAATGCAGAGAGATATATTTTTTACACAATTCACACTGTGGTGTTTTCATGTGTGACCATATAGGGCTGCTTTATTTTACTCCATCTTTACACATCAAACCCCTAACAAAACCCTATCAAACCCCTGTCAAGCCCCTATCAAACCCCTATCGAACCCCCATCGAACCCTTATCAAACCCCTTTTAAACTCCTATCAAACCCCTGTCAAACACCTATCAAACCTGTTAAACCCCTACCAATGCCCTATAAAACCCTTATCAAACCCCTACCAAACCCCTATCAAACCCTTACCAAACCTTTATCAAAACCCATCAAACCCCTACCAAATCCCTATCGAATCCTTATCAAACCCCTACCAAACTCCTATAAATCATATATTGACCCCTGTCATATATATTTATGTATATTGTCTGCTGTAGCCCAAGGCTTCTTTGGCATATTCGCACATCTGTGAATATGTGTGTGATTTCTGTGTCACCTCCGGTAGGGTGGTGGAGTGCCTGTGTAAGTGAAGTGTGATCTAATACACAATACATGATCGAGTGCCCTAGATTATGGATAACACACTAGATTATGCATATGGCACTAGATCATCAATGGATGGGGCTCCACTGTGCAGTTCTAAACCCTCCAATATTATACTTTATAAAGTGGAAAACCCTGACTAACTGAACTTATTAACATGATTTACATTCCCAGACACGCATTTTTGCTGTTTAAAAAAGCCTTTGATCTGAGCAGCCACTGTCTCTAAAATGATGATTAATGTTAAGGATCGTTACAGCTCTATATGTCTGATGTATTTAGTGTTCACTTGATAATAAAATATCCCCTGTCCTCCTGCTGCCAGTAATTATCAGTGTTGGGAGATTCAGCAGAATTACGAGACCACAAAGGATACCGGCCGTTACCTTCTGAAAGGTGAGAGACCTGCTCAGATCCAAAAACACATACACACACATACAAAAACAACCAGTGTCATTGTTTGGCCTATAAACTAAAACTCATGCATGAAATACATGACCTGGTGAATGAAAGATAAATAAATTGTAGTAAAAAGTCTGAAAACAAACTGAATTGTCTGCTGAGGTGAAAAAGTGTGAATATGGTTACTCTAATCTTCTTAACTGACTAAAAGTGTTGCATGTATTTTTTTAAGGGTTTACTTTTTGTGCATTAGTTTTATTTGATTTAGGGACCAACATTGAGAATCTGGAATCACTCTCATTAATAACTTAATAAAGAAAACCTTTTCACTGGCAGGACTGGATTACCACTTTTCAAATATGAGGCACTGTTAATGTTCATTTCATTGTAATGTCTTTCTCAATGCTACGCAAAATTGTCAATTGTTTTATAATCATGTCAAGCTCTGTTCACCATTTTATGGCAGGAACTTTCAGAACATTAGCATAATCTCTAAGTGGCTCAATATCTAATTGGTTTCTAAACTATAACACAGTGCTAAATGCTGTACGTGTGATTAAAAATGATTTATAAATACACAGTACTGTGCCAGCCACCTCTCAGCTCTTAATTTAGTATTTAGTATTTTACTGTGGTCTTGAGGAACAGTTCTCCAGGCTTCCTGAAGGACTTTCAAAAACTCTCATTTTCAGTCCAGTCCCTGAACCTGACCAGTTTCAGAAGAATGTTTTTGTTTTTTTAGACACATAGTGACCTAGATATGAATCAGTCAAGCAGAACAAGACTGAAGTCCTGAATCAGTTTATATGATCTTTTAATTAACACACAGACCCGTTTATCAGCATACACTTTTCCTTTCATGGCTGTCCCTAAATCAATCAAGTCAAACACTTAAGTATGAAGCTCCTACAAAGTGTGTAAATTGGGTACTGTTTCAAAATGCAACCTCAATAATTTGATCTAAAAAATATAATTTTGATTACTTAATAACTTTATCATGTTTTATCTAGTAACTAGTAATTATTTATAATGATTACAGTTGATTGGTATTATTCAAATAGCAGAATTATCTATATTTATATTTGTTATTGTAATGTAAAAAGCTCATGTGTCCCTGTCCTGCAGGTAATATGCCCGTGATGAACATTGAGATTACGGTCACAGACACTGATTACAGCACCTATGCCATTCTGCTTTATAAGAGAATGAAAAATATCACCTTCAAACTCTATGGTATGTTACCTGAGCGATTTTTGGTACTTCACCCATTAACTCCCACTAACATGTGTATAAAATTTAGAACACAACTATGCAGTCTCCCTAGACAGTCACTGGCACTGGAACTGGTCTGCCTCAGGCTATAATTTTGAAATTAAACTGCCGTGTAGCTGCACAAGGTCAATTTATGCAATGCAAAATGTCAGATAGAGTGGTGTAAAGAACAATGCCACTGTTCATTTTGTCTAAATGGCCAAAATTCTCACAGACATGCTCCAAAATTTTGTGAAAGCTCTTCCCTGAAAAGTGGAGGCTGTTATCGCTACAGGGCAGTGCCACCTCTATATTAACACTCTCAGGACCTCTAACAAGCTCGTTTAAGTGGAATGTTCAAGTGTCCGAATACTTTTCGCCATATAGAGCACATAGTGATTCCCATCATGACATTTTTTAAATAGTGTGTTAATACTGAACAGAATGTATTGTGTATAATTTTCACAGTACATAACAGAGTGTGAAAGATTTATGACTTGTGAGACTATGGCTAATTTCATTTGACCACATAATCACATTTCAAAGGAACAAAACAAATATACTTCATGAAAAATGCACCCACAGTTTTAAAATATTTTACAAATCGGATGTTAACGGAATGTTCTGTATGTTAAAGGTCGCTCTCCACAGGTTCCTGATGTCATTGTGGATAAATTTGAGGAACTTGCAAAGAAACATGGTCTGGGTTTGGATGTCATTTTCCAGTTTCCTGATTATGGTACAGCACTTGTTGTGGTAATAATAAACTTCACAATGTGACTTTCTCTGACCTTCTCCATTTGTTCTCTTTTCAGGGTTTTGCAAATCTGCAGACAAAGAGAATATTCTTGGTAAGACAGATACTTTTCATTCATTAAAACACCCATTTCACACTCTGATGACGACTAAGGTGCACTAATTCGTGCATTATCATATGTTTATCCCAAATAAATTCTGGCCATTTCTTCAGAAGCAACCACTCTCTGCTTAATGGCCACTTTAATAGAAACACCTACCTTATATTTCCACCAGACTGGTGTGCATTTAAAGACACTAGCCCATTTGCTGCAGCACAACCTATCACCCCCTCTGTATCTCATCAATTATTGGAAGGGAGCACCACAAGTCCACATTGACCATTCTCAGTTATTGATGGACAAACTTTGTATCCAAACAAAGGAGTCCAGAGTTTAATGACAGTATGAGGTTTCTACTTGACAAACATGCCCAACAAATCTTGTATAAGCTGACTGTGGTTTGCCTTGGTTTTGGAGTAAAGGTGGATGATATGCTTAAACATCACTATACCTGAAGACATATTCACAGTACAAAAATTGAATGACTCTTTTTACTTTTGCCAACAAAATACATTAGCCGCACAACAGAAAAGGGTTATTGAAACTCGCAAAAAAAAATATTTAAGGAGAAAAGGATAACGTTTACAGAGTTTGGTTCTCTCTTGCTTGTAGTCTGTAAATGAACATAATAAGAAATAAAATACCCCGTCTCATTGCCCACCCTAGTTTAAAGCCAAGACAGTACTAGGCCGGACCTTTCACCTACTTTGATTTTTGTGCATTTGCCACTTATTACTTAAGACATTTTTAATTAAAAATATTGAGTCAACAACGAAAAAAGTGCAGAGAAGTGCACCAGCATGTCTTTTGTGAACTCTTTTTGCTGTTTAAACTGGTCCACACATTTTGTTCTTATGAAATCTCAGCCATGCAAATTCATGAATACGGTCTTGCACCTTTGTTTGTTCTAGTTATGACATGAAACGACCAACTCCACATGCCTTTCTGACAGACTCCTCCTGTTTCCCCTACGGGACCTCTTGAAGACGAGGACTGACTGTGAGCATATTTGTTACATGCAATGGAAAGAATAAAGAAGGTCAAAAGCATGTTCATCTCATGTTGCCTGCTTGTGCACAGAGAAACAGAACAATTCTATTAAAGACATTATTGAGTATTGTGGTAATATTGAGACAATGTGTCCAATAATATTTTATGTTGTTTGTGACTGGCCTAAAAAGTGTCATATCTATCTAAGCACACAGTCACCCTTTCAGTCCATCAGGGTTTTTTTGAGAACTGAACTAATAAAGGTTCCCTGAAACCCCCGCACTATCGTGGAAACTGCAGAGATCATATGCATTTTTTTTTTGCTTTTGTAACACTGATAGTCAATATATGCCTGAGTCCTCAAGTAATGTGCAAAATGTTGATACCTCTGGCTAAATAACATATTTTGCTGATGTATATAAGCTCCCTACAGACACACGCTTCTGCATAATTTAATGCACAATTACTGTTTAGTGACTAAATTTAACTTACTGAGTGTATTACAGTAACAGCCAGTCAGATGTTACAGCACATTTTATATTTTTTGTAATATGTCAAAAATATGTCAATACATAAACTGCCCCATTTAGGCATTTTCTCTGTTGACCCTGTGACGGGTGTGTACTTATTTATTACTTAGAAAATGAACTAAACATGTCATTTAACCAAAGATTTCCCCTTGACTGTACATATGTTGCATTTATACAGTATACACAGCAAATATATTGCCAAACACATTTGAATGGACTGTTTGGAAACAGAGGCCCCATATTTCATTGAGGCCAGATGTGGAGAATGGGCTTCAGTTACAAAACAGTGTGTGTTTTTGAGAGTGTGCGTGCGTAGTGTGTGTGTGTGTGTGTGTGTGTGTGTGTGTGTGTGTGTGTGTATGTGTGGGTTTTTGTGTGTGTGTGTGTGTGATTTAGTAACCCTAAATAAGGCTCTCTTTGCCCGTTCCTTTCCTGAACACAGTAGGATGTTACACAATTGCAGTAGTAAACAGATGTTATGAAAAGTGCCACTTGTGTTATACAACATTACACAACACCTATAAAAGAAACACGTGTACAAATTTGAAATGTAATAAACAAAAACCTGTTTACCTATTCTTTAATATTACACCTAATGACAATAATTGAAGTATGTAATGACACTCTTGTTTTTTCAAAATGTTTAAGAGGAGCAGAACAGGAGGAATAAAAAACATGGTTCTGATTAACCTTGTAAACCGGAGGCTTATTATTAGATCCTTTTCATATTATTATTCTGTATTTTTTATGACTTATTATTCAGTAAACACTGTAAAAATTATTATGAAATAAATTTATAAACCCTTAAGGCTGATTCCCGATAACAAATATTTTTTAAAGTATTTGTCCGAATACGGTATTAGTAAAAAACACGTTATTTGTGCCTTTGAGTCTTTCTGAATATATATACGATAGGCTTGGGCGGTAATACGGTTATATGGTACACCACGGGATCTAAAAATAACAACTGTATCAGTTTCAATCCCGTTATACCGTCGTAAAAACAATACACTCCGTCCGTTGGCAAGCCGAATCACTGTCCGACCCACGAATGGCATGAGAAGCCTGCATTAACTCTGTGTGGTATTGACCAATTGGTGATGGTTAGGGGC
>JBBMFX010005007.1:0-13273 GCA_037832545.1 Rhabdalestes septentrionalis | reverse complement strand
CCGATGTGTGTCCAAGGACGGTGTGGGACAGGGAGAGGTTGAAGGGGTCCCGGAGTAGGGCGATTGGAGGACTTTGAGCTGGCACACACCGCACAGGCCTGGACAAACTCTTCCACGTCGGCGGGCATTTTAGGCCACCAGAACGCACTACGGAGGAGTGATAGGGTTCTGTTGATCCCCGGATGACCCGACAGCACCAACGAATGTGCCCATTGAAGTACCTCTGATCTTACTGGGGAGGGCACATACAGACGTCCGGCGGGGGTGTTGTTAGGTGGGGGCTCCAAGGCCTGCCCCTGATGCACTCAATCTTCCAACTCCCACTGGAGGGGCGAAACAATGATCTCTGTAGGTATGATAGGCGCGGGGTCCATCCGGGGTGCCCTGTTGATAACTATGTTACAGGGCGTCGGCCTTCTGATTCTTCGACCCCGGACAGTAAGAGATTTTTAAGTTAAACTGCTTGAAGAAGAGAGCCCACCGCGCCTGACGAGGATACAATTGCTTTGCCTGCTGGATGCCAATAAGGTTTTGGTGATTGGTCCAGACCGTTAATGGGTCACGGCCGCCCTGAAGCCAGTGACGCCATTCCTCCAGAGCCCACTTGATGGCCAACAGCTCGCAGTCCCCTACTCCGTATCGACGCTGAGTGGGAGTGAATTTCCTGGAGAAAAAACTACAGGGGTGTAGTTTCTGGTCTGGACCGCGTTGTGAGAGAACGGCTCCGGCGTCCACCTCAACAACGAACGGGTTGGTAATGTCCGGATGTAGGAGGATCGGTGCGGTAGTGAAGAGGTGACAGAGGTGGTGAAAGGCTTTGGTGGCTGAAGGGGTGAGTTTGAAAGCCTGATCTGATGGTTTGCTAAGAGCGTTTAGAGGTGCTGCAAACTGAACTGAAGCCCTGGATAAAGCGACGATAGAAATTAGCAAACCCCAAGAAACGCTGGAGCTGTTTAAGTGTAGTTGGCCCCTACCCACTACACTTAAAGAGCTCTAACGCAGATAGAAGCGAGAGAGCGGTTTACCGACACGGTTTGTTCTGCGAACGCTCTGTGAGAACAGAGAGAGAAATCCACCAGAAATCAACATTCACAAACACACACAGCAAGGTGAGTACTCACGATCTCGACGAGGAGAAGACAGGTGGTGACGGTGTCTGAACTTTGTATGTGTCTGAACTGTGTATGTGTCAACTTCGGATGCTGTGTTCCTGTCTGCCCGCTGCTTCACTTATTGAATGGATTTAATGCAGATGAAGAATTCTGTGCTGTTCACACTGTGTGTTGTGGTGCGTTCATATATGACAGAATGGACACTTTACACTTTTTTTTCTAAGTCAGCAGAGGATGCGTGATACACTGCTTAATCCTTTCAAAGGCTTTTGTGCCCTCAGATGTCAACTGCTCATGGAAGGGCTTTAGTGTTTAAAAGGTGTTGTGTGCCACCTAACTTTTCCCTTCCAAGTACAGTGGTAATCTCTGGTTAGATTGGTCAATGGGTGCCCTATGGGTGAACAGTTAGCAGTCAGCCACCTGTAGTACCAACAGAATCCCAAAAAGGTCTTCAGATCAAACTTTTGCCCCTGGACTGTGAGATATTTTGATAATACCTATAGCCAGCAGTTCCTGCAGGTGGCCAGCAATGGGGGGAATCTGATGGGACCTCTCTTGGAATGGACAGGAATCCTGGATAGTGATTAATGCTCCACGCTCTTTTTGCTATGCTAGAGGGATGGGAGAATCTCCAAAACAAAAGTGTTTAGGGTCCAGATGGCTTCCAGTATCAATCTCTTCTGGTGGGATTAGTCTTCACAAGTATCTATTTTCCCAGCCCTCCCCATCAGTGCAGAACAAGGTGCCTTGGAACACAGCTGTTATGGTCCAGAATTGATGCGGAAGAATTGTAACCTCTCCCCTTCTCAGTAGGTTGCCTTTCCTTAGCCAGCACTGGATCAGCACTAGTGGGCAATTCATTCACCTGCTCAGCTGACATCTGCTTGACTGCAGGAAATCTGATAGTTCTCCATGGTGTTGTTGCAGGGATATAAATGCAATGTACATATTTTCTTCAGACTCTGTAGAGAGAAACACTCTTTCCAACTGCCAGCGCCATGTCAAAATTTGGACCCCCCACGTTTTCATTTAGTCTTCTCTTTTTCTCCCAGACAGGGAGCTTGCTATTTTCAAATCACCAGTTGTGCTTGTTCCAGCCGACACTTAACTCCCTCTTCTCCAGCAGGAGGGAGAGAAGGGCTCTAAAAGGGAGGGTGGTCATTTCATGGGGGGCTCTGGTGCTATTGTGGAGTACCTTGGGTGCTGCCCTTAGCCTCAATTACCACAGTGACATCTTACTTGATAAGCCTCATTGGTCTGCTTCCTTCTAATTGGTATACCCATTATATTGCCTCCTTGATAACCACTTTATCGCTCCCATGTAACACCACCAACTCAACTCTTAAGCAACAACATTTGGAAGTGAAAGGATTCACATGTCTCAAAGATTGTAGCCTCGCCCATGAAAAACAAACAAAAAACCCCCAAAGCACACTCCTCAAAACACACTACTTGAATGAATTATAGAAAGATGCTAAATGACTTTTTAATCATTTTATTCAATTCATTGTATTCTTTACATGTATTCACACTGAGTATTCAGTCAGTAAGTTAGTGATTCAGTGATTCATTTATTCAGTTCCTGATATTTGTGTGATTCATTTAAGGTTAAGCAGAAGTCTTAAGGCCTCCATACCTTACATGTTAGAAGCAACTTTATGAGTAGTATGGTCAAAAGGTTTCTGGTCAGTCAGGAGAACAACATGTGTTTCTCCTACCACATTCTGGTGTAGCAAGGAAATTCCGACACCAGATTCTATGGCACAACATTGTCAGCCTAGTGAAGCTTTATTTCATGGTCGCAACCCCCTGGCTCGATAAGTTATGTGGATCAAAGGTGACCATTTTGAGGAAGAGGAGTTCCTTCCCTTTTCCCAACATGGGCATGGTCCCCGGGGAGGTGACGGTGCATTATGGCCTCATAGGACTTTTCCTATAAAAACTGTAACTTAGAATGGAAGGGCAGAGACGACTTCAGAGGCTCTCAGGAGGCTCTGAACCCGATCCCTCCACTTTTGCAATTGTGTAATAAACTTTTCAGATTTTTCCGGAGCAAGGCTGGGTCTTTTCACCCTGTGTCGAGAAATTTACGTCAACAAATGCCAGCAGTGCTTTCATTTATATAACCCTCACTTTCCATCTTAGGCAAGGCTAATGCAGCTTTCTCGAGTCCGAGTGTATGGTTCTCATCTGTTAAATCTACTATACTTATCATCCCTACGTTGTGCTCTCACACACTTTCCTACAGTAGACGACACCTATTGAGGTACCTATCCATGTTACCACCCACAACCTATATATTGTGACAGTGTGCTTCCAATTCCATGGCGCCATGCGGCAGTCGCTCTTCTCTTGGCCGTAGTGGAGGCACTGGACAGGCAGTGGCCTTCCACATGCACAGTGCTCTCAAGCCAGCTTAGCACCTCAGCTGGAAACCATTGTGCTAGCCATGGCTTGAAAGTTGCATCTCAGTGTAAATTACACCCAGTGGCAGTGAAGAGATCACCATCAATGAGGTCAATGTGGAGATGACCTTGGAAAGTAGTGTGGGGGAGACTTTGTCCAATCGTTCTTAATGCTGCTGCCTCAAGTTCCCCACTACAGATTCAAGCCTCTGAGGTCTTCCCGCAAACTTCCGGAAGATGTAAATTTTTTCTGAAGGTTCCTGAAACCATCATCCTGAGGGAAGTAACTGAAAGGATCTGTGTAAGTAAGTCTAAATAGGTCTGCCATTTTCTGTCCATAGATTGAAGACTAACTGATGTACTGATCTGTTTACACCTCCATGTTCATTAAAACTTCACCACTTCAATAATGTAAGATGTTGCTGGGACACATTTAGAAGGTTTAGTCAACCCCTGTGCTCAAAAATATCCATGATGTCTGTATTTGATTCACCTTTAATTTTCCAATATGCTTCAAGAGGGTACATGTACATAATATTAAAACAACAGGTGTACAACCTGCCAGCCCCACCTCACAAGTTCCAGATTATAGAATATGTCCCTAATAAACAAAACACAAATAAGTAATCCCAATTTTCTCCAGGATCAAGTTTTCTGCTTCGGATTCTATTTCATTGGCCATTCTTATGGTGTAATGAAATTGAAGTGAAATCATTCTGAACTGCTAGAACATATTTCCTACAGCTACAAATTTCTCTCTCAAAACAGTAAAAACCTCTTAGTTCAAGTTACATTTACAGTTACACTTAACTTGTCTCACAAACACAAACAGTTAACTCAAATATATTTTTTACTCAAAACCAATCATTGCTCTCAGACAATACACAAGACCAGACAATGCCTGACACTACTCAGCATTCATTACACACTACATAAATAAATACAAAACACTGTACTTTGGCCAAGAGGAAAAGAACACTTTATTTAGTATATTTCCACTTTCACGTGCTTTTGAAAAAAAAATAAAATAAAATAAAATAGAAAAAATATTGAAAATAATAATTGAAAAATGAATTACATGATGCTACAGTAAACAATGTTTATCATGCATTCATTTTAACTGAGCACCATGCCTTTGTTCTCCCTTGGCAAGTAATGGGGAAAGAATAATTTCAGGTGCTGAATCCAACATTGAAAATTTCCCACACCTGTATCCTCACGCACTGCATCCACTGACAGGAATACGTTTCCTGAGTATTTGGCTTTTGGTCATATATTCTCCACTGTCATGATGAAAAAATAGTTATATGGCTTGGCTATGGAAAAGAGATTTTGGTGGGAGGCAAACATTATAAAGTGCTGGTTATTGATGAAGCATTCATATATTTTTCTACCATGATCAAAATGTGTCTTGTCCCAAAACACAACTTACATGAGATACGTTGCCTACTCATGACCCTCCTGCTCATGACCAAGCAAATTATCCCATAGACCGTCCAGAAAGGTCAGATGTTTAGTGTTCTATGGCCTTGAAGTACCATGATGGTGGAGAACCCCACAGCTGCTGACTGTAACCCATATGGTCACATTACTGCCACACTTGCCTGTTCTGCAGCAGCCTCTCCCTCTGTCAAATTGAATACAGATTAATCCAGATAAAAGGAAGATTAATTTAGTAACTAGGGTTTTGACCATTGACAGTTTTGCTCAGTGAACAATTGAGACAATATTGTGAGACACAATTTAAATGTATGATTTCATTTGAAAAATAAATTTTAATTACTTTAATTAACCAGAGGTGCCCCTTATGACATGTTTCTCTTGTTTTATAAAAACAAAACTCACTATGGTTGGTGTATGAAATTTATGAGGTTACACATAATCTTTATACATCCAGAGTTTAGCTTTACATTATTCTGACATTGTTTTTAAAATGGCCTGCCATTTTTCATCTGTGAGTGTGTCAGTCTGTCTGTGTTTTCGTGTGTGCCTACTGAGCTTTAACTGTATTTCGTAATCATTTTCCAAGCACCACTGGTCTCTTTTTTAATTAGTCCTTCTCTCTCTCTCTCTCTCTCTCTCTGCCGCCCCCCCCAAACACACACTCTGGAGGAAACAATAGGGAGGCTTTGATGGATTTTAATGGTTTGGATCACCTGCCCTCATGGCAAATGACAGATTTTCATGGTGTGGTGAGTTCAGCGCAGCGTGGATTAAGAAAAGCTGTTTGTTCTGCACTAGTGAGGCTGCCTTCTGTCAGATCTGCCAACAGGGCAATCTCACATCATTATTGTAAAGACAAAATGGAAATTTTGTGTGAGTTTCATAAAATAAATAGCAACAATCAGAGAGAATGGATTAGATAAAGATCTTTATAAAATAATTGTCGATTTACAGACACATGACTGATGTGAATTAGGCAGCAGCATTAAGGCATACAATTTATATAATTTTCAAACATTAAATGTTATTAAAAAACATTACTGTGACTTATTAATTACAGGGTCTCTGTTCTTCTTTTGTGTAAAATTATTATGTCTGGCAATCAACAGCATGCTGACAGATATGGAATTATATCTTACCACTCATAACTGTACATTTCTTTAACGTAAACTCTTTATTTCTTTAAATTAAACTGGTACTGTGCTTTTAAGACTGATATAAGTAATGGCCACTGTTCCGTTTGGCTGCATTGTGTATAGTGATACATACAGTATAACTTCATATTAAGTTTATGGACAGGGCAAACTTAAGTCATTGTGAAAAGGGAGGGTGGGTGCCTGCTTCCATCCACTGGGATTGCGCATGATTGCGCTCTTTTGAAGTCCTGGCTATGGCTTCCCTGTGGACTTAACATGTGATCTCTAAATAAAAAGGCCAATCTGCAACAATGTGAAATTCCAAATGGTGGCTCTTTTTTACTTGTTGACCATTTTTTATTTGTTGACTATTATATAAACTTAAAAAATTAACAACAGGCTGTTTTGCAGCTTGGTTTCCATGTAAATGATCATAATATAATAAACAAAAACAACAAGAATAGCTATAGTTTAAGAAATGTGCTGCTATGCTTCATCACTCATCATAATTCGTCTATATCTCCTATGAGTCACCGGAGCCGTCTTCATTTTTACAAGAGCAACTACAGCCCCTCCATATATCCACTCTGAATACCCTCAAGCTTCTTTCAGTAGACCTGTCTCACTGTAGGGGTGAGTCTTCAGATAGAAACATGGACACCTGTTTCTTTTCCAATTTTCCTCTTTCTTTTTTCACTGTTCCTGTCTTCTCTTTCTCCCCTCTCTCCATCTCCCTTGTTTTTACACCAATGTGTTACAATAAACCTACTCTGTTCTGTTATATGATTAATGCTTTCAATAATTATAGGGAAATGATGTGAAAAATAGGGAACTTATTGCAGGCCTTTTGATCAAAATGCAGCGACACAGCCACCAGGGCTTCAGTTCACAGTTAGATTTTCTGCCTGTGATAATGTGAGCAAGTTTTTTTTTTCTGTCCTTTTTCTTTGAATGCAGATTAAAGTTAGCATGGCTTTTCCTTTCAATACACACCATTCATCCAGAGAAGTAGCTGACTTTTTGTCTGAGATAAGCATTTTCTAAATAAATTACTTACTTTCTAATCCCCTGTACTAAAAAAACCCAAAACTGCCTGCTCAAATCTCCACAGCTCTCATTTCTATACCAGAATTAAACATGGGGTTTAGGTTTTGTGTTTGTCTGATTGGAAACATAATATTACTTTTATGATTAAATGCTAGTAACAGGCAGATGCCCCCATGCACCTACATTCATGCATATTTCAGTCTTTCAGAGCAAAATATAGATCACTGATAGGAAAAGGTATTGATATGTATGTTGAAAAAAGACGTCACATAAAAAATAGATTCAACTCTCAACTCCTACACTATTATTAACATTCTCAGAGGGGTCTGCTGTGTTCAAAGTACTTGCTTTGAACTGCTTGCTTTAAAATGACTTAATAAATCCCTCAACATTGTGATGAAGGGTGTAGGTCAGAGTTTCTAGAGTGAGTATTCAAAATATCTCCTTATTTCAATCATCCAGTACAGGAGAGTCCTTAAAAATCCTAAATTTGGAAATAGTTTTTCTGCCAACATGTGAAAGTGAAAGTGACCATTCTGTCATATATGAACACACCAGAGCTCACAATGTGAACAGCACAAAATTCTTCCGCCGTATTTAACCCAATCACCAAGTGAAGCAGCTGGCAGCCAAGAATACAGTGCCCAGAGAGCAGTGTGTGTGGACAGTTCTTTGCTCGAGCGAACCTCAGAGGTGCTTCATGGTCTTGAGTTTCTTTCAGTTTAGCACAGTGTTTGTTAATTGCAACTGTCCACTTTCTTTGCCAAAACACACTGAAGTGGTCATACCACCGCATTTTTCACCTCTCCCCATTTTTGAATTTGCAAAACATTTGCAAAACTCTGCCATGAATTCTGTGCCCGGAGGGCAGTGTGTGGGGACAGTACCAGGGAGCAGCGTGTGGGGCGCAGTGTGTGGAGAGCAGTATGTGGGGAGTTTACTGGGGAGCGGTTTGTGGGAACTTTCATACATTTAAGCCTCCAGTTTTATCTTATGATTTACAAATGCATAGTCCTTTAGTGTCAGTCGACTTAACTTCACACTTTCTTTACTCCATATAATTCTATGCATTTGCTCATCCAGTAAACTCTTGATTTGCACATTAATAAATATATATTTGTGCTGCTGGATTGAGTAAGAGTTTTACCATATTTTTATATAAAAATAATTTTCAGACAAAATTCTTTATATTCTTTTTGAGTACATTCATATATTTATTTTGAGCACACTTATACTGTCCAACCAGAAAACAGGAAGGGTTTCCTTACTGCTCCTTATGATTGGTTTAAGATTATGATCAATCATTTTGTAGGAAAAATGTTTAATAAAAGCTGAGATGTTTCTAAAATTATTGTAAACATATAGGCAGACATCGAATGGTAGCATCTGTCTCGAAGTACACCAGGGTTCTGTTCACATAAAGAGAACTGTGCCTTTAAAGGCATGTTGTCAGGTCAGAGGGTGACCACTAGGGGGCACCCTTATCTTAGTTAGTTGGGCTATGGCTCTCTGGTGTTCTCTGGTCTCATTAATGAGAATTAGTTCCACCTGCAGAGAATATCAGGGCATCATAGCCCTCACTATATAAGTTAGTGTTTGTCATTTTGTTGTTGCGTGTTATTCGTTGAGTGTGTCTTGTCCCTTTTGGTTTAGTTCATGAATAAACAGTTTTTTGAGTTCATGGATTTGTGTGGACCGACCTGCCTTCCTTGGGGTCCCTGGGGAAGTCACGACAGAATAACACACCGACCAAATAAAGGCGCTGTTGACGAGAAGCGGAGGGAGAAGTCCACATTCTCTCCACTGTGGCGAGGTAAGGGCTTGGTGGCCAGTGACCGCGCTGCGCTGCGGTTACCTCCGCCAGCGAGGAGGCAGCAGGGATTTAAACCTGCCATGAGCCCCTGACACTGAGGTCGGAGGAGGTGGCTCTTTTGGGTCTACCGCTGACGTTTTGCCGGGATCCGCTCCCTGAGAGGTGGAAGCAGGCGCGGGAGCCTGCACGGAGCCAGCTGATGGTGGTGTCAGCAAAGGCGGCTCTTTCGTTCCCCTCTCTGGAGCTGGAGGTTCTCGAGCGAGAGGTGGCTGGGTCTATCGCTGAGCTGCGGAAAGTGGCGGCCTTGCTCCGAGCCTATGCTGCCCCTCTATCTACCCTCATCGCAGCGCCAAAACAAAGAACCCCACCAACCTCAACAGAACTGGGGAAAGGCGGAGACAAGACATCTCCCGAAAAAGAGGAGGAGAAGGCGAGAGCAAAGGGCGCCGCGGTTGAGCCATGAGGCCACGTGTGGGCGCGAGGAGACTCCGCCTCCGCCTGTTGCAGATCCTCCGTGTCCCAGCTGCGGGAAACCCCTCCGGCCGTGACAGCCGGCCGCAAAGTGGTGGACTACGGGTCAAGCTGGGGAGATGAGCAGGCTCCCGCTGTTCGAGAGGCGAGGAGTGTTGCCCCTCGGGGCTCTGAGGACGAAGCCGCTGAGCGACCAAAGCGCGCTCGCGAGAGTTGAGGAGTCCCTTGCTCTTCCCAGTCCCGCCGAAAGCCCACTCCCACCGCCAGTGCCGGCTCCAAGGCAGAAGCAGCGGTTTGGGACGCACCGGAGCGCTGGAGCCAGCCAGCGCATTCCGCCCACGCACCTGAGCGCCAAGGTATCCACGCACCCGAGCGACGGTGACAGCCAGTGCCAGCCCCTGGCAGAGGCAAAGGGTTGCACCGCTCCCGAGCGTTGTGGAGAGCCGGCAGCCTCCATACGGCTGCAGCCACCGTCGAGCGGTCAGAGACCCACACCGGCGCCTCGGGCGCGATGTCTGCTCCCAACTCAGGTTCTCGCTGGGGAAACTGAGAGCCAGCAGCCTCCAGCCAGACTAGAGACCCCAAGAGTGGAGGTGTTCCCTCCCAAGAAAATTTTGGGGGCGGGGGTACATGGGATGTGAATGGCTGCAGAGGGGTGGGTGGGTTGATATTGGGCCCTGTGGACTGTAGAGGGCCAAACAAAGGGTCCAGTGAGGCCCAAGGACATGGTGCCGCTTCCCAGGACAGTGAGGAGTGCTCAGTGGAGCGACTACCAGGAGGAGGCAACAACACAGACCCAGAGACATGGGGACTGGCAGGGGAGCAGTCCCAGAGGACTCACCAGGGCCGCTCTAGCCGTGAGGATGCCGGCCAAGGAGGGAACCTGGGTTTGGCTGCCTGGGGAGGGAGTCCAGCCGATGCGGCCTTGCCGCCACTGCCTCGCCTCTGCCTGTGTTCGGTTTTCTTTTTGTGTGTTTGTTGTTTTGGTTGTTTTTTTCGAAGGGTGTATGGTACTCCCCTCTGCCCCCGGTGGGCGCTGTGGAGGGGGGGTACTTTCAGGTCAGAGGGTGACCACTAGGGGGCACCCTTATCTTAGTTAGTTGGGCTATGGCTCTCTGGTGTTCTCTGGTCTCATTAATGAGAATTTGTTCCACCTGCAGAGAATATCAGGGCTTAATAGCCCTCACTATATAAGTTAGTGTTTGTCATTTTGTTGTTGCGTGTAATTAGTTCAGTGTGTCTTGTCCCTTTTGGTTTAGTTCATGAATAAACAGTGATTTGAGTGCATGCATTTGTGTGGACCGACCTGCCTTCCTTGGAGTCCCAGGGGAGGCCACGACACATAAATTATGCAAAACTCTCTATTTGCATTTTTTATATTTCTATTTGGGTCTCTACTGCTTCTATCTTCACTCCAAGTGCAGAACAAAAACATCCATGTGCATTCTGTGAATCAGTCAGGCCCAGCGGCATGGGCGGCCTGCCCACCCTAGGACTCACTTGGGCCTTCCCTGGGAATACGAGCCATCCGGGATTCTTCCGGGATTTTGAACTGTATAAACACTCATCGGCCCAAGATGCAGCCGAGATGCACATAAAACATATCAATCTGGACCGCAACTGTCAACCTGATATGTGCATATCCCCCTGCACCCAACCACCCCCACCAAAAAAAAAAATGTGCATATGAAATGTGTGCCCAATCAAAGCAATGCAAGGCCTGTCCACAAATCCCTGTCTGGTGCCAGGTTTGGAATCAATTGAAAGATTTTGGTTTTAGTCATACAGAAGTGTTGTGTCCATCTTGCTCTGGGTCCGAATCAGGGTCCAACACATAGGGCTGTATAGCGCCCTACATTAATGAGCAAACAGACCTGTGATTAGGTCTAAAGGGTCCTTAATTTAGTTTTTCAAAATCTAGCAGATGTTGGCTAATGGCATTTTTTCCAGTAATTGGTGGGCAAGAACTTTAGTTAAAGGGTCTGACCACGTAGGCAATTAACTTTCTTTTAAAATTCTTGAACTGTTCCACTGGAATGCCATTTGGGACCCCTGCATTTGGGCTATAGCCTCTGGCATTTGCCTTCTCCTGAATAAAGTTCCTTAGATTAGTGCTATTCAAGACCTAGTGTTAGTAATTTAATTTTACAAAATAATTTGCTATGTTCCTCTTTGCTGCTGTTGTTGTCAGATATATTTAATGACTTGTAAATTATTCTTGTGAAGTGGGCATGCCAAAGTCCTTACCTTTATGAATAATGCTCTAGAAGCTTTACCATTCATAACTGAATTTGGCACTGCTCTGATAGTTTGTAGATGCAATGATCATTTATAAATCCTATGGATTCTTTGGATAATGATTTATTTCATTTTAGCTGATTAGAATCTTCACTGGCGCTGCTTTGTGCCTGTATATACAATAAGAAGTATGCAGAGGTGGGCTGTACCTGTATACTGTTCCTTACTGTGCTATCTGTTTTCCTGTTTAGAATGGTACTGCATGTTTTTTGTCACAGTCTTCTGTGTGCCTTGAGTACTCTGTCATCAATTATGGTCTTCCATGTCAGGTACAGATCAGTTTATACTGTAAAGCTGAATTAGCTCACTGCATCTATTCCTTGTGAGGTGTAATGTAATGGTTAAAATTTCATAATCTTTTAGGGTTTCTGATATTACGTGTTAATGACTGCCAGGTATGCTTTTTTCATTTTTATGTATTTTGTATTTTTTGGTTTAGGTTGTTTTATTTGTACTGATTTGTTCATATTGATTTGGCTTTAGGTTTATTCTTAGTGCTCTTTTTTGTATTTGCTCTATTTTATCATTTTGGTTTGGGATTGATTGTGTTTATTATGTTTTTTGTGTAATTTGCATGCAAACAATATTAGATTCGATGTTATCATTGGATTCTATTTGATTTTGGTCAATTTGCATATGTTTGGGGTTCTTCAGTCTGGATGTAGTGTTAATTATTGTGGCCATTGCATTGTCAGCTGACCTCAGTCCCACTGTGCTTGGACTGGGGGTTCATTTGCATTGCTTTTTTCCCCTGTGTGTCTCGGTTGATAAATATGCTCAGCTGATGTATTTGCCTGGCAATATTACTATAAACCATTTACTGTTGTTATTTCCTTCAGGCATTTTGTCTCGATGGGGAGGCTGCTCACTAGGTGGAGGAATTCCATGCGGCTGGTTTAACATAGAGTGCTCAGCATCTGATGTGATTTCTTGATCACTTTCCTTTTGTGCACATTATGGTGGTGTGATCCTTGGAGTACATTTTAGCTTGCCTTCCTGACGTAATCTATGCCTGTGGCATGTACTGTTCTCCTACTTTAAGTTATTTTTTTGTAACTTTCTGGATCTGTATTTAGGGATGTTTTAAAAACACAACTTTGGTGTATTTCAGAATTTTCTGTGGTTCTCCTATGATAATGGTATTAGGATCTATGTTCCTAGTGTTTGTTAACCTGAGTGTCCTTGTCTTGGTGTACTTATTATAATATCTGGTTGAATATTATAACGATCCAGGGATGAGATCGTCAAGGAAAAGGATGGAGCACTTACGAGAGCTGGTGAACTCAAAGGGAGAAATCCTCCACATCTTTTATTTAGGGCTTTTAACAGCAGTGGCATGTAAAGGGTGCAACACATGCAGCACGGCAAGCCTAACATCACTCAAACCCGGGCCCAGGTACACAGAGCTAACATGACCATGGTAGACTGTGTGCCTCCACCCCAAAACACAAAAACAACCCCAAAAACAACCCAAAACACACATAAAAACTACAAGATAACCCAATAACACATTTAGCCCCCACACTAAACAAAATAACTCCACAAATA
>JBBMFX010004984.1:0-13274 GCA_037832545.1 Rhabdalestes septentrionalis | reverse complement strand
CTCTCCGCGTCCGAGCACTCCCATCGCGCTACACAGACCACCTACGAGTAAAGGTAAGTCTATTCTAATCCTTACTACCTGATACAGTGTGCTATACACTGTAGGAAAACACATTAATAAGTCTTTACAAGACTACCAAACAACTAAACATATTCTGAGGCAGATATGAGGTGATTAAATATGCTAACACACTATTGGTTAACAACATTAGGCTTGTAGCTCCACCAATAAAACAGAAGAAGAAAACTTCAGATACCAAACATGTCATGGGTGATTGAATTCTGGGTAAGAGGGAAACTACATAACCCTCACATATTGCCAAACTACTGCTTCACACCTGTTTCATTTACATGCATTCAGTTCAATGTTTTTCCCACTGAGACGCGGGTTGGCACGGTCAACCAATTATTGGAAGTGAAAGTCTCAGGTGGATAGACAAATTTCTCACTTCCTCCTACAGTACACTACAAGCTTCACGATCAGGTGTTCATGGCTCAAAATAGCTTAAAAGAACAGAAACTCACAGCCTGTGACCACTGAAATGAACAGAATGATAGAACATTTGTGGTAAGGTCACAATACAATGGGATCTTTACATCTGATCAACATTTGTAATAAGCAAAGTGAGGTTTTTGTTTTATCAGATTTTACATGTGGTATACAAATGTTTATGTGTTAGCTAATATTCCATCTGAAACATCAATTCATATGTTTTTTTCTTCCAGTAATTATACACTTATTATTTCACATCTCCCTTATTGCCTAGTCTGCTTAACCTGTTAAACATATGCACACCCACTAAAACAACTTCCTTGTACATTCTGGTAGTTTGTTTATATCACATGAATACTCTCCTAATGACAACAGTACAGGCAATCTCTGAACAGAGAATACTGCAGAGTAGATCTACAATGGCTTTGTGGAATGGGTCAAATATTTTTAAGAGTCATAAAACACACTGAAGTATTCTGAAAACAGTTCAAAAATCAGGCTTCAATATTCTTAAGAACATTTCCCAAAGACATGCATCATGCAATATCAGAAAATAACTTTTACCCCTAAATCAAACTTAATTTAAAAAATTTTTACTTGTTTATCTTATTTATCTTTTGTAGTTGACAGTATATTATATGAAGCCAGATAGGCCTGCAACGATAACACATTTTGCTGGACAATAAAGTGTCCCAGAAATTATTGCGATAATATTGTCATTGTCTCCATTTTCAACTGACGAAATGATAATGACATAATAATGCAAATGCACCCTTTCAAAGATCTATAAACTTTGTGTGGCTTAAGGTAGGATCTCTCAGGAGTAGCAATGTGTCCAGCTGTGCTAAAAATCTTGCTCAGTGCTGGGCAATATATTTCTACAGGGGGCCACATTAAAAAAATCTGAATCTGAAATTAATTCTGTGAAAATTAATTTTCTCCCATTGTAAAAAGCATTAAATTATATCGTTTTGAAAAGCTGCTACTGATAATCAGAAGTATAAGAATATTCAGTAAGTATATATACAAGATTTAGATTCAGATTTGTTAAAGACCGACATGGCAGGACACACTCGGAGCGAGACCTGGATTTTTTATATAAAACCAACTGTAAAAAATCCAAGGACTTGTCAACACACAAGGCATTAATATTTGCCAAGTTTGGCTAAAATATGATTTTACAGATGATAATAAACTAAGAGCCGTGTGGGAGCTGAGAGAGCCGAGCACGCAGTATGAAGTCCTGTAAGTGGGGCGGCCGTACACAATGGTGTAAGTGGTATTCACAGCTTAAATGCGTTCCTAATTTGAATAACTTCATTCTGCGTGCCCGGTCCCGCCCGGCCCGAGACGAGACACCGGTCATTGTCGGGCCAGATTAAAAAGACCAACGGGCCACATGTGTCCCAAGGGGCTTAGTTTCATTTTGTTCACCTCTGCTCTTGTTACTGTATTACCATAACTGCGACACACCGTCTAGCACAGTGGTTCACCATGTCCATTCAGGTTAAATCCAAAGTGCTCCCACACTGAAGCTTTCGCGTTCGGCTTTGACACCAATTCCATCTCCAATTCTCAACTAATGTTAGTGTTTTCTCACCATGCGACTAGCTGACTGACAGGAGAGTTCATGCCTCATTACCCTAAGAAAACGAGAGTGGGTGGTAGAGATCAACGCACCACAGTGAAGTCCGTTGTCAATAGAGCATTTGGTAGAGGAAAATCCTAGGAAAGCAAACAAGCATGCAAATGAAAATGATCGCGGCGGGAAATTATCGACTTAATTTTAATTATTGTGCAATTCATTGATTTATTGTTTATCGTGACAGGCCTAACCCCAAGTTTACTCAAATTTTTATAAAATCCTACATGCTTCAAAGCAAGAGTCAGAGGCATGATGCAAACTGGTGACATAATTTTAAATCTTCACAACTCCAGTGCAAAACTAAAGAATCAAGCTTCAGGCACCAAGTAGGCATGGTTTGGCTCATCAAATGCATTTTTTTTCACTTTAAAATCTTATTCAGAGAAATCCCAGCATCTCCTCACCTTTTCCATAACTCATAATACCTCCAGTAAAAGAAGATGAGTAATTAAGTTTCTGATCTCCAGCCCTACTGGTGAACTTACAACAGTAGTAGTCCGGATTGACTGACTCGCTGGTGCGGAGGAAAGAATAGGTAAGGAAGGCCCGGTGGTAGGCGTTCATCTCCTGCCCGACCTGGGCTGGCTCTGGGCACGTGGACAAATAGGACCCGAAAGTCGCCATGGAGATAAATTTCATCAGCTCCACGTTGGGGATGTAGCCAAAACTACAGTCGTAAGAGTAAGCCCCGCCCACCTAACAGGCAACAAACATAGAAATACATAAAACTTAAGTACCCATTGAAGTACCTTCAGTGTTTCGTAAGAGTACTCAGTACAGCTCACTCACTCTAAAAGGAACATTTCCCAGCTATGAGGTTTCAACAGTGACTAATATATTGTACCAGTCAAAATGATTAAACATATGAAATCAAGAAGTGACTGAAAACTGAATCATACTCTCCTGATATTTTATCAAACTCTAAAGCAGCTTCTTGAAGAGCCATCTAGAATGCATTTCCAACTGTCTGAGATTGACTAGTTGTTGAGGGAGTTGCTGAGATGTAGCAAAGCTGAGTAACTAGGCAGCTAGTGATGATACAGTTCTGTATTTATTTTTATAATGCCATTGTGAAGCAATTTTGTGGAAAGTGATATTTATATTAAATATATTAAAATGATTAATATAATTATTATTAGCTGTGTGCAATGTGCAAATTTCTGGTGCTTTACTACTGTTTCTTTCAATGTTCTGCCATCTCTAGCCAACTGAGGACACTCCAGTGTGCACACACACACACACACACACACACACACACAGACATTTTCATAGGAAACAGAGAAGTATTGAAGAGTAGTATCTGATAGTGTCAAGTTCTGTCTTGCAAGCCAGATGTAATTCTGTCTGGCAAGCTGTAATTTGATTTTGTAGTTCATAAAAACATGCAAAAACTATGAAAACAAGTTAATATGTCTAAATTGATATTTAAATATTTGTATTATCTACATTTATTACTACACTGTTGTTGTTTAGCTTTTATTCTATTGGTTCTCCTGCTTCTACTTTATTCGTTGGTTTTGTGCACTTTCCTGATGTACAGTGCAAATTTCCCACCTGTGGGACTAATAAAGGCTTATTTTAACTTATCATCATCATCTATCCACAGAGTGATGCTTTACCTGGACAAAAGAACAAGCAATTGTTCCACTTCTCAGTTGATTCAGCAGAGCCTCACATACAGCCACATCGGGAACACTCGTCACCCCATCAGTTATTATTATTATACCTGTAGACAACATTTAACAAAGCTTAACTCTTTAAGGTCTCTTATACACATTCAGTATTTTTCACTAATCATGTATCTAACCCTAATCAAACAAGAAGGGGTTGTAAGTGAATGTAAGTCAGAGTAAACTTTGTAAACATGGCAATCAATTGTCAACATATCCAGTACAACACTGACAGGGTTAATAAGTAAACAGAGACAAGTAAAATAGTGTAGTCAAGATTACAGACAGCAAAGGCAAACATTTCTCTGATGATTTCCGGTCCTCCGGTCCTGGAGGGCCGGCCTCCAGGACAGTTTGTTGGTTCTCCTCCTAAAACACATTCCCTAAAGCTGACAATTGACTGGTGAGGTGATCCAGGTGTTTCTGAGAGTTTGGCACCCAAGGTTTAAAAGTTAAGTGTTTTACTTTAAGATTGAGTGTGAAAACTGCATTTTGACCCCAGAGATGAGCAGCAAAATTCTGTTCTACTCATTCATGTAGCCATATCCACAAAAAAGCAACACAGCACGGCCAAGAAAGCACGCTTTTGTCTACTGCCATTTCATTTACATTTGAGTTTTCAGATTTTATTAGAAATCACTGGTAAAATGATCAACATAATGTCCTAATTGAAAGGGGCTTTACAGGTCAACAGCCACTTCTTCACAGATCACAAAGAGGATCCCACCAAGAAGGTAGATCAATAAATCTTATGAATGCAAAAGCATGACCGTGAAACACAACAGGACACTTTGTTTTATGGTTTGTTTGTTTTTTTTAACAGATATTTCCATTAGTGAATTTAGTCATCAGGTGAGATATTATGATTTTAATTGAGATCATGACAGTGTTTTTGTAACTGAATAAAGCCAAACCCAACATACATTGACAACAAATTTAGATGGTTAAAATTATGTATGTTAATATCGGTTAATATTTAGAATTTACTTTTTTCAACTACAAGAGCATGTGCACTGTAAAAATAATCAGTTAAAAAGCATATTTGCTTTAAAAAATGTGTATCACATAGTAAGGTTGTGACTGGTTCCATGGTTGTCCTTTCTTAGACCACCTTTGACAGGTACTAATCACTGCATCTCAGGAACGCTTTTGTAGGTGCTGTTTGTTATGATTTCATTATTGTCACTCATTTTACCGGTTAGTGGTTTCAACATGGCCGAGTGCTGTAAATTCTAAATGTAGTTAACTGAGAAATGTTATATTGTGAAACACTCCCAAGTGTGGTATAGTTAAAACAGATAGAGACCAAAACAGCCTTCTGTCTTGCTGGCACAAGTATAATTCACCTGCGGTGGAGTTTGGAGGAAGGAGCTGGAGGGCCAGGATGCCCTGCCGCACCATACTGACCAGCCCCACATCTGCTGTCACCATGGAAACTCCCTGCTTCCTCTGCGACTGTTCCTCCATGGTGTCAATGTGGAGGGAGGGAGGGGAACCATCGCACTGAAAATCGGAGCCATTCATTTAGAAATCAGACATTGGCTCTTATTCAGCAAGGCTCTGATTGTAAAATGAGTGCATGTAAATTCACAGACAGTCAGTGCTTGAAGTGGGCCGGAACGCAGTGGAACGCAGGAATGTCTTTTGGGTTCTGGCACTTTTTTCGGTGTTCCGGTACTTACTGAAACTGATCCGACGCAGCGACAGTGGCCCGAGAATATGTCCGAAAATTAAAGTTCCTGCACTTCAAGCACTGCAGACAGTTCAATACTAACGTGAGTGTAACCTTATAACAACCAGAGGTGAGGCTTTGTTTGCAGATATTATCAACAGTGATAACAAAAAACAATTGATCAATGATGACAATAACTGCTTACCCAGGAAACTAGTGCATTTGGACATTGTCAGTATGCAGCTTTAAAACATGAACAGAAATTTTCAGACATGTATGTCCATGAGTTCATCAGTGCTTCAATTTAATAGCGCATAGTATAAACAGACACTGCAGGATCAGGAGCAGCGATGGCAGATTTAAAAGTACTATTCGTTATAAAAACTGCTTGGTCATTAAAGAGAATTCTGTGATATACTGGGGTTTTTTTCCATGGAGGACAAGCAACAGCTCCTGATCCGGCAACTTTCTTTTGACTGACTAAATTAAGGGGTGTTTCATGTAAATGTTACGTATGTAAGAGTAAATCAGGCATGTTGTTTGCAAAGGGGTGTATAATGATTCCTCATTTGCATTTGGTGATGGCTGTTTAAATTTGATAAACTTTCATAATTCTGAGGAGCATTTCATGTGTCATTCCAAGCGATAAAAGCTGTGCTTGGTTCTATTCAACTTTGATGAATAAGGGCTTTGCGAAGCAGCCTGTCCCAAAACACAATGCTGCATAAGTCCATCCCAAAATGCTGGCAATCCTCAGAAAAACTAATTATTTTTGACAAACTGCCCACTCTAAAACTTCTGAGCCGTGTCTTAGATAAAACAAAGAACTCCAACTCCTTTTTTCTCAATAGCCAAAACATGCACAGTACAAAACAATGATTGTCAGATTTGGTTTGTGTCTCACTTGCCTGATTATGCTGCTGCTGTAAAACCTCAGCAATGTTGTTTTCCACTGCCCGAAGCTGCTGGTAGATCTGGTGCAGAAACTGATCTAGGTCTGTGCAGTCCAGCTGGCTTCCCTGTACCAAAACCTGGAGAAAAAAATAAACATACAAGGTCAAACCAAATTTTTTTCTGAAATCAACATCCATAGAAAGGGCTGGGAGAAAATACCACGACAAATACCTGAAACCTTTTTTTTTACTCTATAATTGAATCGCATTTTAAACAATGAAATCACCTTCAGCACTGTTGCTGTTCATTGTTCAAATTAAACCTGTATATACAGTACGTGTTGTCTTGGTATAGATTCTGCAGGGAGACTTAATGCTGTTAACTTTCAGTGTGATTTGGATCTTACACAGGTTGGTGTAATTGTTTGCATTTGAAATCAGGCTAACCACTAGGCTTCATAACATGTTTAATGGGTTTATAATGTCAGGTAAAGCCTCTGACTTAAGCAGTTAGCCAATCAATAGTATGGTGCTCCATTCGGATATATTTGTCCAACATTTCTTCTAGTATTCACAGGGAGTTTGCTGCTTTACAGTCACATGAAAATAACACTGCTGATCAGTTATTTAATAATTACAATGATAGATTTAATTTATATTGCACATTACATTTTACAAAAATAATCCCAATGGGAATTTCTTAAAGTGGCTTAAAGTTGCAAAAAAAAATTGGGAAATCAAAACACATGAATCAACAAGGCACTGACCTGGTGTGAGCTGAGGCCAACAATGGAGGAGTAAGCAAGGATGGTGATAAAGATTTCTGGCTGGAACAAGAAATCTGTGCCTGGGACTTTAAATGGAGCTGCCAATCCAGCCAAGCACCGGGACAGAGCATGGAAGACTTCATCAAATATCATCTCTCCTGTGCTGTCATCCTACAGAGCACAGAAAAAAAACTTTGTTATTGAGAAAGCCCCAATATGCAACAATTATTTTACTCAATAACTGTTTATAATGGGGTCACTGTACACTCTCACTAATGAAATGTAATGACAGAAGACAGTAGATCCCAAACTGATATGTAAAATTGTCATTCTAGCTTTGCAAAGCAAATTTCTCACTGTTTTTCACTGTATAATTTCACCTATAATTACAATATAATTGCACTAATAGTGACATTTTCACCATTAATGCCAAAATAAAAAAAATTGAGCTAGTGCAAAGGAATTATGAATTGATTGTCACAATGCACTCTCTTGTCCTTCATAAGAACAACTACATGTCTTTATAAACAATGTATCTTCAAACTGAGAAATATAATCGAACAGCATTGCAAAACATTGTTCCAGGGGAGGTCAGATCAGGCTGTTTAAAAGCACTGCAGCATTATCAGGAGATATGAAATAATTGCATTGCTTAGAGTAAATCAAACTTTGTACAGCATTGCAGTGTTTAGAGAGACTAAAACGAACTGTTATCAAGCACAACAGTGTTTATAGATGGATGAGTTGCAGTGTTAAATAAATGCAGTGTTTACAGACAGAGTAAAATGAGCTGCCATATAGCACTGCAGTGTTAATGATGAGAAAAATGGGTGGTTATAAAGAAATTAAGCAAAGTGATGCGAAGAGATCATCTGTCATACATGAACACACCACAGCTCACAGTGTGAACAGAATTAAATTATTTCTCTGTATTTAACCTATTCAACCAGTGGGCAGCCTAGGAACACAGCACCTGGGGAGTAGTGTGTGGGGACGGTACCTTGCTCAATGGGAACCTAAGAGGTGCCACAGTCCTGGGATTCAAACCCACAATCTTCTGATCACAGGGGCAACCCTCTAACCACCAGTTGCCCTTAAATTCTTCTTTAAATACAGTGTTTAAAGTGAGCAGTTCAAAGCACTGCAGTGTTTTCGGAGACTTAATTAAGTTGTTGTAAAACCTTACCACAATCCCGGTGGAGGGGCTAAGGTCCAGCTCTATGATAAAGCGGTACCGCCGGGCCAGGAAGGTTACCCGTGTGGATGGCACCAACAGGTATGGCAGAGAGGTAGAAGGAGAATCGGGTGAATCGGGTTGCCATCCTTTAGGGAGGATACTGAGAATATCCAGTTCATTCTCTGATTTAAACTACAAGCACAAAAAAGATTTCAATTAGTATTTATAGTCTTGTGATAATTATACCACATTATGTCCAGCACCTCAACTGCGAACAACAACATGTACCATAAAAGACTACTAGGCCACCAGCTGCCCCACCTTTATTTTATAAACCAAGTCTATTTTGTCAATGCCTATTTCAAAAAATATTGAATTTACAGTTTTTTACAGAATCATCAAGGGTTTGCATATTGGAATTTACTGTGTCTCATCTCAATACATAGCAAAAGGATTGGAATGTGCTCTCTTAAATTCCCTCGAAAAAACTACCATTCCCCGAACTACAGAGATAATTTGCTACATGATTCTAATTACATTTAGATATCACTTTTTAGGCATTTGGGGTATTCATTTAAAAGTGACTTTTGTGGCTTTTTCAGCAATATTCAATATACACTGTCACATACCAGCTCAGACTTCGGCGAGGGCCGAATGACCTGGTTTAGCCTGCTGAGAAACCAGAACAGACGCACATTTCGTGATATGTGGTAGTCTTCTTTCATCAGCAGGTACACCTGGTCTGCCTCCTCCACCTGCAGGGGAAATCATAGCCCACATTTTATAAACAGGACATTTATCAAGACACACCAAAATATACATGTCCAGTGCTGTAGCCAAGAACCATCACTTTTCATGCTGCACCCCATTAATACAAAGCTTAACGATCAGAAGTGCAACAACAGCAGCATCAATGATTCTGTTTAAAATGACAACTTAACTTCAAGGCAAATTTTCAAAGCATCCAATCACTCGTTGAAAAAAGATCAACAAGAAAGAAAGAATGAACAGGCAATAGCACACATTTACTTCATAGGGAATGACTGGGCCTTAAATTACTCCTCTGTTGTCTCTCTGTGTTTATAATCAGAAGATTAAATTACATTGAAAAAAATACTATCATCAAGACAAGCACCTAAAGATGGGCAACAGAAAGTGACTTCTTGTCACTTATTTGTGGCATTTTTAACCCAGGTTTGTATTTTTTTGGAAATTATATTTGTAATATGTCTTTTGCCTCTGTGCAGTCATAAAATTAGCAGTTTCATCCTCAATTAATGTAGTTTTCAGATTCTGATTTTTATGTTACTGTAAGATAAAGTATTTCAGGGAGGGGCTAGTTAACAACACTTGCATGACAAGGATTTTGGACTTAATCACAGACTCTTCTGACCACTCACACAAATATTTATTTTCTCACTGGTTGCTTTTTTCAGCGTAAGTCCTTTGAACATTGCAAAAAGTATGGAAATTACTTTACAAATATATAACATCAGAATTATTTTGCAATTATATAAGTTCTTATGTTATAAAGAGAACACCCTGATAAATAAAAGAGGTTACATTGTTGCAAAGGTGGGCACTGAATTAAGCATTATTTAACAAATAAGCAAAATTATGCAAAAATAAACACATTAAAGGGCCTCTTTAGTAAACAAGTCAGAGCAGGAGACAGTATTTATTTACCTCATTCTCTGGTCTTTCTGCCATGCCGTGTTTACCATTACTGGCAGTTTGCTTGCACTTAAGCTTAACAACACAAGGTGTAAAATAAGATGTTAATGTTTAGTTTGAATATTTCGCCCAGATGTCTGCTGTTAGCTTAGCATGAATATCTCCACCACTCCGGAGCACCAAACACAGAATCCAGACAGTACCAAAATAAAAGTCAACCCTACTAACAAACAGAAAACAACTCTACCTAAAGTGAATTCACTAACTTAAAGCATAGAATACCTTAATTTTGATATTTCTTACTCATTTACGTAATAAATGTTGTAAGACACGTTTAATTTATTGAGCACTATGTTTAATATCTAACGTTAATACGTCATACAAAATGCATTGATAAAATAGTATTACATTTTATTTAAAATGTCACTTATTTATTTATGTAATGGGAAATTCGGGTGTGTTATTAAATAGCGCAATATTATAATGAACATTACAAAAATCTGCCAGAAAATGTTCGCTCTCTTGATTCAGTATACTGAGGACTTTTATTAGTGTTGTGCGGGCTCTTCCGTCAGTTAATCCGTTGTGCTGTGCTCCTTTCTGTAAACATGCAGGTAAAAATCACATTTTTATTAAATTTTTAACGTTTCTCTTGGCAGGAAATGGTTTTATATGTGTTATAAACGCGTGTTGCTGTGGTATTGGTGTGACATTAGTGTTTAAGAACATGGACGGTGGTTTGGTGCAGTAGAGATTGAAACTGTAACTTGTCTCACATTTTCACCATTTTCACAATATATAAACACTTTAATTCAAAAAGTTTACCGGCCCGACATTAGCCACTGGTTAATAGTCCTGACGATTATACTATATAAGTGAGGTATATACTGTTTCTTGTTCTTAGACATAAAGCTAACACCGGCATGAATAAAGTTATTATCTTATCTTGTCGTATCTTAAACTGTTGTGCCCCAGTTCTCTATTTGGGTGAAAGTAGGACCCAAATAGTTTCCATCCGGTAACAGCTGGATTAAAGAAAACATTAAACAGTATCACAGTATCTATTAATTTCGTTTCGGGGTGGGATAAATATATACTTATTCTGTTTTGATTCAAATAAATGTACTGAATGATATCCGTACGTAATATAATGCAGTCTGTACTGTTCATAATGTTTTGTGAGGATTTACTCGCCACTAAACTAATGCCCCTGTTACCGTAGCTAAGTTTTCACCAGTTTTTCTTGGTTGTCTGTTTGGTTTACAGTAGACTGAAATTGCTGAACGGAAAAATAGCATTTTGCAGAATCAGTTGTCTTGTACATCACGATAGTGACAACATCGTGAATGAGGTTTCCACTGACCCAATACTGTAATATTTTAAAAGTCTAAAATTGCTTCTAAAGTGTCCTTTGAGTCTAACAAAGTGAAGCATGGCAGGGCAATTAAGAAAATACCTCATTCATTGCATTCACAAATCACACTTGCGCTTTTTCAGCAAAGAGAAGAGAAGCAGTTGGATGCGTCTGTTGAGTCTTTGATTTCTCGAGTTGCTCATCTGAAGAACTCTCTGCAGAGCTTCATCTATAAGCTTGAAAATGAATACGACAGATTGTCATGGTGAGTACCGGGAAAATTAACCCCAAGTTGCTCCAGGGAGACTGTACCCTGTAGCTAGGGAATGGAAGTAACTTTGGATAAAAGCATATACTAAATGTAAAATTTACATGTGTGAAATTAAATTGGTTTATTTTCAGATATGATGGGTCACGTCACTTCAGGGGTCACATGTTAAATGCAAATCTCTTCCACAACATAGGCACAGACAGTAGCACACAAATACAGATTTATTTAGTTTTGTATTAGCTGTAAAGTTGACTATTTTTTTTAATCATTTTAAGTTTAAGCTTTTAATCATTTTTTAATTACCTTTGTACTGTCCACTTCCTGCCATAGCAATTCAAATTTCTCACTTGTGGGACTAATAATGTGGTTTATCTTATCTAATCTTATCTTATCTAAGAAACATACAACTGAGCTTAATGTTATTCCCATATCCCATTTTGCATGAGACAGTTCTTAAACAAACTGTGCTATAATGCACATGGTTTGGAGTGACACAGCATTAAATATTCTTATTCTTATTGAAATTGAGTGTCTTATTGAAAGAAAAAAAAAAGGAAATGGATTTCATTTGATTCAGTCCTGATACAAGTGACATGAAATTACCCTCCTAAAGTGGGTTGATCTTTCTTCACTAAGCAGAAGGAGTCATGGTCTGCAAGTAGGGATATGAAAGACCAACTTAAGGGCAGAGGAAACAAATACACAGTTTTAAAGTTGCCCTAAATTAGCATTATATTTGTCCTGCTGTGTAATTCTGTTGTCCAGCAGAACATCCCTCAGCATCATCGTTTTGAAAGATTATGATTTTACGTCCTTTTTAAATTTTCATCCATCAGTGTTCTCGCAGTATCCAGGATTTTCTATACAAATCACCCACTGTGATGGAAGAAATCTTGATTGCTTGTGTGACCTCTGTTGCAGAGCATTTCCTAGCATAAACATTAGCTTTCTAGGTTCTTAATAAGTTAGCCAGCTGGGGGGGTGGGGACCTTTCAAACAGCCCAGCAGCTTCAACCTTTCAAATACATCATTAGGAGTTCCCCCTAGTCTTTAAAGCAGAAAATGTTCTTGTACAGATTTTGCTGCACCATTTTGTGAGGGAACCAGGCCTGCTTACCATGGACGTATTTGATTATTCATGCATTTTTTGTTTTGGCCAGAGGGTATCTTAAAGCAAGCTCAACTTTATTGTAACTTACAGTGGGGGAAATAATTATTTGACTCCCTGCTGCATGTGTATGTATACTGACTTACCAAAAATGAACAGTCTCTAATTTATGAGATAGTTTCATTTTTATGGAGAGAAAATATCAACCAAAAATCAAGAAAAACATGTTGCATAAATGTTATAAGTAATTTGCATTTTACTGAGTGAAATAAGCATTTGTTACAAGGTTTGGGTGGTAATACGGTAATATGATATACCGCAGGATCTAAAAATAACAACAGTATCAGTTTCAATACCGTTATAAAAAAATCAACTCCGTCAGTTGGCAAGCCAAATGACATTCCGACCCACGAATGGCATGAGAAGCCTGCATTAACTCTGTGTGGTATTGACCAATCGGTGATGGTTAGAGGTGGGATTTGGATTTTAAAACATGGCGGCACCCGTGTGTGCAGGGCTGGACTGGAAGCCTGCACCAAGATGGAGCCGGG
>JBBMFX010004957.1:0-13275 GCA_037832545.1 Rhabdalestes septentrionalis | reverse complement strand
TAACCATTTATTAAAAATGTTACAAAAAACCACATGCTTTCAAAGGGTGTCCTAATTTTTTCACATGACTGTAGATTTCTTAAAGGCATTTCTGGAGAGATCGTTTAGGCCACTCTATTCTCCAGACCTGTAAGGCCAAGCAAGGGGTCACTAACATTTTACACCCAGAGGAAAACTTGCCCACGAAATAATAATGAAAAAGAAAATTAACTAGTGCTTGTGTATTCTAAATCCTTAAATCAGTGTACATATATATACTCTAAAATTCAGATAGGATCTTATAAAGACAAATACACTGTTTTGGCTGAGTCTGACAGGTTCTGAAACAGGCATATAAATGAATGTATGGAGTCGGTTCATCATTCTGATGTATCGGGCCAGTTGTTCATCTTAGTTTATTAAACACTACTTATGGGCGATCAGTTGGAAAATAAAAATCCATTAAGACAAATCTGAATGTGTTGTAATTTGATTCATTTTTAGTCCCTGTGTAAGTGCAGTTTAGATTTCGGGTCATGACAGTAACCTCCTGACACATGTTTGTGCCTCAATGTTGGCAGTGTGTACCGGAGCTGGTGTCCAAACACAGAGCCCATGTGGACACATCGTCAAATCTTCAAGTCTCATTAATATGGTGAATCAGTGCATAAAGAATGTGAGTATAAGAATGTATATGTGCAGTTATTGTACTCGACCAGCTGGCATTAGCCCACAATTATACATTTGGGTATAGTTGCTACTTGAAAAAAATGGAAAAAGCACAAATCTAAGGAGCTCAAAGAGTTTTCTCCTTTAGTTTGCTCTTGAGCAACAAGACCTATGTAGTAAACCAGTAATAGAAGAGTATAGTTTGCACTGTACAAACTCCTAAATCATCAGCTTTTTTATATGATAATATGTCATACAATCTCGGAGCATTGAAGATTTGCTCCATCTAAGAAACAAACTCCACAAACCCTTAGTTGTGTGATTCAGGGTAAGGATGTCATTGGGTAAATTGCTGGCCTGTTTTGTAAAAATTTTGTGCACTGTTGGAACAAAATTTTGTATCTCCATTTTAGTTTTTTTACATAAATAAACATTTTTGCAGTTTTTTTTATGCTTTGTGAAAATAGTCCAAAATGACACACAAATAAACTGTGGCTACATTAAATTTAAGTATTAAGTCTATGGGTGCAGCTGGAACAAAGCTTTGAACTAAAATGTATTTTTATAGGAGGTTAAAAAAGTAACTTTACAGGAAGTTTTGTTCTAGCTGTATCCATATACTTTCTACATATTTTCCTCCTAGCAAAGCCTGGAGTTCAGCTGCCCGGTGTGTGAGGAGCAGTGGAGCTGGCCTCAGGTCAGGTGTCAGCTCCAGCTCTCTCAGGCCCAGACTGTTATTCTGGACACACAGGTGGGCCGCATCATACAGACCCTGCCTGATGTGTACAAACAGGTGGGTCACAGTGCGACGGCTGCAGCTTCTGTCCTGTCTGTACAAACCCATTTCAAACTGACTGTGTGTGTGTCTGTGTGTCCACTATACTCTGCATGAACTGACAATAGCAGTGATAATAGGTGGTGTTAGTAACATGCTGACTCTAATCCGGCTCCACCACATTACATTTAGTCCAGCATGTATGACTAATATCAGCGCAGTGAAAACACACATTTTATTCATACATTCTAAAGGTGTGCCTAATTGTTTGCTGACGCATGGCTTATTCTGCAGAGACCCCGTGCTGCCTCATACAAAGATGATAGAGACGGTAGCCTCCAGCAGGCTTTTAGATGTCTTAGTTAATCACACACACACACATAAAGAGCATTCTCACTTCAAGAGAGCATGTAAAATGGGTTTCTTTCACATTTCAATTGATTAGTTTATTTGTGCTAAATAAATGAACCTCCCGTTGAGAGCTGAGACGCAGAGGATGTCCTACATGAACAAATAGCAAAGGTCGATAAAAGATTATTTCTGCGTATATTGCTTTTCGTATATTGACAGCTTTTTTCGTATATTGATATCTTTTTTTGTTACAAAAACATTTACACTTACATTTTGAATTTATAGTGTTTGACACATCCCTGCATGTAATTACAAATCAGCAAAAACAATTCAAGATAAATTCGTATTAAATTCACTCAGTAGTCACCTTTAGAAACAGTGGCGCAACTAGAATTTTTTACATGGGGTAGCCAGGGGGTCGACGCCCACACGCACTGTACTCAAACTTGAAATAATAATTTAAGGAATTCAAACGTTTTATTTGGAAAAACAATGCTGAGTTCATTAACAAATACATTAGCATTACAACATTTGCTGAACGATAAATTTTCCCAGAAATTATTGCGCTAAACAATAATATTGTCAATGTGTCCATTTCTACTGATGTAATGATAATGGCATAATAATGCAAATGCACCCTTTCAAAGATCCATAAACCTTGACTTCTATAGATCACATAACTCTGGGAGTGAAAGACATTGTATGACAGTCAGCCTACCCCGACTTTGAGTGGCTTAAGGCAGGATCTCTCAGGAGTAGTAATGTGTCCAGCTGTGCTAAAAATTCTAGTGTATCCCTATACTTTTGTCCAAAGCGATCGTCTTCGTTTTAATAATTCTGGCTCTCCAGAGGTATAATGGCAAACAAGGGGTCTTTGTAAAGCTGTCATTGTATGGAAAATTACGAGCACAGAAATTCAAATGGCAATTCATTTTGCAATTGGCAATTCAATATTCAATCTACGCAGGAAATTTGAAAATATGTTTGCAATTGGCAATTCGATATACAAAGTGCTGATGCGATCCTTGATTCATTTCAAAACATTTTGAATAAAAAATAGAATAGCAATTCATTGAACTGCATTTCACATTGTCATGGGTTTTGTGCCACTTAATTCAAACGGCAATTCAAACTGTCAGACCACTCATCAAGGCGGGCCTTCACTAACAACGTCACTTCCTTGTATAATTGTTATTTATTTGAGATATATTTATTATATATCTCATAGGGTATCTTTACTTCCACCTGTATCCAGAAGTGGTGCATTCTGGAATTTTTAAAGGACACTCATTTCCCCCATTCCTATGGAATGTGACCAGTGGCGAAGCTCTCCACAGAAAATCGGTGCGACGGTTCCGTGGGCGCGGATCTCTGCACTCCGTGCGGCATAGTTCCATACCACCTTTCCAATAAGCCCAAGCACTGAGCTCTCCTCCACCCAGAACCGGAAAAACTTACACGTTAACCTTCACCAAGCTGTCCCATTATTTTTGACCTCCGGGATTTCCGAACCGCATAGATCCACTGAGCAAGCATCAATCCGCCTCAAACTTCACAGTAAAATAGACGTCCAGGAGACCTTTCCAACAACCCCTTCGACCCCCCCGGAGGTATTAGCTGAAAACCGTTAGAGCCGGAGAGCATTAAAATGTCTTAAACGGAGCTGCAGAGAACTAAAATGCGCTCCAGGTGTAACGGTTTCTCCTAAAAGTTTCTCTGGTTGTGGGTGGAGGTGTGTATATTAGTATGTCTCCCATTAAAGCTGTTTTTTCCGCGGCCGAGCTGCGGGAGAAATGCACCGTTAGACCCGGAGCGCAAGTTTCTCCGGTTCTGGGTGGAGGAGAACTCGCTGGAAAGGTCATATTGAGTTTTTAGTGTGTGTCGAATAAATGAACATAAATAAATAAAATACAAAACAAACATTAAATATGTGGTGTCAATATTATTTCCAACTGAAAAATGCTGTATTCCGGAGTTTACGTATTTATCCACTAGTTTTATAAACGACGTCATGGGTTGTAAAGAGTGGAGGTCACATGTTTCCTGTGGAGCTCCACTCTGGAGTCTGCAGTTAGACACGCTTGAGTTGAATTGATTCTGGTGAGTGGTCTGACAGTTTGAATTGCCGTTTGAATAAAGTGGCACAAAACCCATCGCAATGCAGAATGCAGTTTAATGCCTTGTTATTCAATGTTTTATTCAAAATATTTTGAAATGAACTAAGGATGGCATCAGCACTTTGCATATTGAATTGTCAATTGCAAAATGTATTTCCAAATTACATGCTCAGATTGAATATTGAATTGACAATTGCAAAATGAATTGCCATATGAATTTCTGTGTTCATAATCTTCCAAATCATTGTGCCCTATTTTACTGTGAAGTTTCCCAGAGATTGGTGCTTGCCCCGTCTAGAAAAGCCGCGAGCAATGAGTGCATGTTAAAACCGGACTTGCTCTCTGCATTTCTAAAGGTCTTTCTGTACGTTTATACTCTTCTCATTTAATTAAAATATATTTACAAATATATATTACACCTGATTATACAATTACTTGGCTATTTTTTATTATCAGTATTACAAACGTGCTTTTTCAGCTCCACAGCGCACCAGAGCGCGAGACGCCGTGTGAAGCACGTCTAACATAACGCTTCTGAGGATAAACGAGGAGAAATGAGACTCAGGGGTTCTGGCACGTTCCCAAAGAAGTGCCAATCTCTGAAAAAACTTTCTGTCCTGTAAGTGAGACAGCTGTACGCAGTGGCATAAGTGGTATTCACAGCTTAAATGCGTACCTAGTTAGCATTTTCTCACCATGAGAATAGCAATTATCCTGTCCCTCAAGAGAGTTACACCTCATTACACTAAGGAAACGAGAGGACCAGTAGAGAAAGAACACAAATGAAAATGATCGCGGCTGGAAAATGATCAACCTCATTTTAATTATCGTGCAATTAATTAATTTATTGTTAATTGTGACAGGCCTACTGCAATGCCCGACCTTAAAAAACAGTAAAGAAAAACAATAGAAAACTAACAGCATTTGCCGGTAGCAAATAACATTTTGGGGTGGCAACCGAGGTGGGCAATCGGATATCAGCCACTGTTTAGAAATGATACATATTTTGCACATCTTTATGTGTATGAATGCTGTGCAACAAATGATATAAGCAATAAAATGTATTTTGCTATAAGGAATAGATGACATAGCTCTTTGAGAAAGGGCACCCATTCCTGCCAAAGCAGGTGGTCTCACAGCTAGGACAAAATGATCCTACATCATTGAAAGCTAGGTTTGCATTTTAGAGGGTCTACTCTGAGCACATTCATGATCAACAGCTGGCTCGAGTCCATGCTGATCTTGAAATGTGCAGGGTTTGGTTGGCGCAAAATCAAGAATTGTGTGAAAACCAACCTTTTGTTCATTCCAAAGCAACACACTGAGATTGAGTGAATCTTTACTGCATGTTTACAAGGTCACCTTCAACTGATCTCTCTGGTTCAATTCTGCACTCTTTTACAATATTTCCCGTATGGATCTCAGGGACAGTGTGCTGTATCATCTACAGCCAGTGGAATTAACCATTGAAATCTGAGCCTGTGTACAAAACCTTTATACTACCATGTCTCTGAGGATGTGTTTTTGCTGAGTTTTTTGAGTTTAGTGACAAATTACAAGACAGGTAGGCATGACTGAAGTGGTCAGTACCCTTAAAAGCCGTGCCGGCACCAAGGGGATGGGGGGTGAGGGGGTGGGTATTTGAAGGTATTGCCCCTTAATGATTCGCCAGGCCCCCCATAGAAATCTGTGCATTCTGGAAATCCCTCCCCTCAAGCTTTGCAGAGGTTTTGTACAGCATCATATTAAGCTACAAGAGCCCATCGAGTCCATTCTGATCTGCTAAGGATTCAAAGATCCGTCCTAGATTTCATGCTGTTTCATCATCAAACAGACAATTTCCCTGCTTTCTTTCCCGCAGTGTCCAGTTTGTTCAAACATCCTGCGTCGGCCCATGGATAGCGCTGGACGCCCCTGCCCCTTTTCGAGCTGTGCCCACTGTTCTCACACCCATCACTTCTGCTGGTCCTGTTTCGCCCCGTGGGTCTTCCCCAACGCCGCCAGCGCGGGTCAGTGCAGTAACCGCTCCTGCCAGGTCGTCGCCACCTTGCTAGCGTGCGAGACCGTGGCGGACGCTGGGAGTTCGGCTGTGGGCTGTCCGGTGTTTCGGGCTTGTCCTCAGTGCTACACACTCACCACGCCCGAGCCGGACTCTAAATACGTAGCTTGCCTTGAATGCACTCACCACTTCTGCTACATCTGCCTGGACAGTGAAACAGAATGTGTACAGAAGGAGGATCCCTATCAAACCTCGGCCTGCAAGAAACCCAGAGCGGAACGGCAGAAATTCATCACATAAATGTGGTACATAGGCTTCGGTATGTTACAGAATTCAGTTTTTAGAATCAGGTAAAAAAAGTGAAAATATCTAATATATTCTAAACTGTTATTTTATTCACTCAAATTATACACCCAAGGCAGTTTTGTTTTAGTTATAAAGTTATAAAATAAGAATGATGTGGTGTAAGCATTTATTTATAGTAATTTATTGTGAAGATATGATCCCCACTTTTCCAGCATGAGACATTTTGCACAGAAATGCTGTTATTGTTCCTGATGTTGTACAGAGTTCTCAATTACTAAGGAATGATCTACAAATTAATAAAAATGATCTGTAACAAAATCGTAAACATGAAGGTGCCAGAAACGGGTTCTTTGGAAAGATGCCACTGAACACACATTTTGCTTCTCTAAAGAGCCCCTCTGTGGATGGTCCTTATACGAACCCCTTTTGGAAATTATATGTATGAGTGTGATGGGCCTTTTTCAAGTTGAATAGACATCAGTGTAATATGTTAGGTCTATCAAGAGCTGCAAACTGATAATAACCTTTACAACACACATACGTTTCACTTATGAACAGAGATCTTTAGGGAAATATATAGATCTCCTTTGGGCCGTCATGGCTATAAGATGTGACACTGTAAACCAGACAGGTGTCAGGTTTCATGTAATTGAAAACAACGACTCTGGTTGTGAGCATTAAGGTTTTTCTATTGATTATTTTTGCCACTGTGTGCTGGCTGTGCCTAGGAGAAGGTGTTTTTTTTACAGAACACACAGGGACAAAGCTTTTGAATTTCAGACACAGAAACCCAGAAACAATCGCGGTTAAATGGATTTACAGACATCACGGGGAGTGCCACCATGAATCAAGTGCCTCCTAATGAATTTTCACACCATGTGTGTATAACGGGGGAGAGTATGAGCAGCGACACACACCCACTGATAGCACTTTTCAGAGTGCAGGGATTACTTCTGCCACTTTCCTCCTCATGAGTGCTGGCCAACTGGAGAAAGCAGCTAGTGGATGAGAGGCATGAGTGGGGGGGAGTTAGAGAAAACAACAGTGTCCATTTCTCCCAGGGTGCTTCACTCCATCCCTCCACACATGCAGTATTTTGCAATCCTAGAATAATTTATTTAATAACTATTAATCCTTAGAAATATAGCAGTTATTTCATTTTGTTGCATTATTGTTATTGTCTTTTTTATCTCTATTGTCTTTTTTTATTCTTTTTTTTGCACAGAGCATTCTCATGACAAATACATTTCCCTCAGGTTAAATAAAGTTTGTTCTCTTCTTATGTCTTTAATAGCTCTTTTCACTGCCGGTACCAAATACTTGATGTAATTCAGATGTGGACTACCGGCCAGAAGTTTGGACCAAAAAAAAACAAAAACGTTAAAAATACTAACTAATTACACTGTCTACAGTCATGCTTACAGTCTATGCTTCTTAAATAAATGTACCCAGATTTTACTAACTTTGTGTTGCTAATAACGAAAATGATACCTTATAATGTTGACTGGATCAGTAAGTATATATACGCACCAATGCTTGCGAGTGACCATTTTAAAGGCTGTATGGGAGCAGGGCTATCCCTTTTCAGATAAAATCACGTCTTGCGCTCCCCAGTCTCCAGATCCTTCTACCATTGAGCTGCAAGTTAAAAATCCGCATTCAGCAAATGAGGCAGAATGGTCTGCAGGCTTGAGAAGGTGCTGGGAAGGTTTTGGACATTGTTTTACATTTTCTAATATTTCCTTTTCATACAAGTTTGAAAGAGCAGTGCATCATTTATTTTATTAAAAAATAGAGGATGGGACCAAACTTCTGGCCTGTAATATGATTGTGTTTGTAATTAAAAGTGGATATATTTTATCACGATTATGTAATTATGGTCAATTACAGAAGATTTACTGGATAAATTATGAAGGATTTACTTTCATGGCTCAGTCCCAGTGAGTCTCCAATATACACCTTCTTCCTCTCAGGCTTGATTGTCCTTCTCTCAAACCTGATTATTATAGAGGCGTGAAGATCAGACTGGTGAGCAATAGAGTGCTTGTCATTTACAAACCATTAACACCCGCCCCCCCCCCCCCATGCTGCTTCTTTCACACATTTCTTCCTTTATTCTCTGTTTTTGAAGACCTTATATTCACATAAAACTGCACCATTACTATAATTCTAATCAGTATCCACCAGTTTTATTTAACAAAGAGATGTCATTCCAAGTCATTTTGGATGGTTTCTGTCGGTCCATTCACCATAAAAAGGCAGCTGGAATTTAACATAAAGGGCAGCTGGAATTGTTTATTTGTGTATAAAAAATAAGTTTAACATGATACCAGTTCTATTGAGACTGTTATATTAATACTGTATATACTATACTACTATACGAATATTCACATGGTATATCCACTTTAGTTTTATACACCTAATGATTATTTATTAAATATAAGCAAACAAAACTGTTCACAAGCATAACAATATAAATGTAACCTTTTTAGAGGAGAAAGTAGTCAGACTGTCTATATAGTATTACTATTTTAACATTAGTGTCTGCAACTGACAACACTGCAAAGCCAGTTACAGCTGCAAGGCCTATCTCATGATGCTCCCACCTCCATACTTCACTCCTGGTGTGGGATTATGTGGTCAACTTTTAAAAATAAAAATTATGTCCAACCAGAGTACCATGTTTTATACTGCATTTTATCAGGCCTACTGTACCTTAAATTTTACTGACACAGAGGCTGGATTCTGTCCTTTAATAATGTTTCCCCTGTTTACTTCACTTTCTCCATGGCCACTACTTCTTTCCTGAAATCTTCACCACTGCTGCCAACGACTTTCATTATGACATTTTTCGCAAGACCATTCAGATTTCATCCTTTCAGTAAAGCCATGTTAGATCTTTTCTATAACATGAATATGTAGGTTTTAATTTGCTTTTATTTTTAGCCTTTACATATACTGTAAGTTTATTTATACAACGTGTCTGAATACTTTCTTCCCTTTCTCATTTTGAACATGACATTGTTTATGCAAATAAATACATACTGGAACCCTGGAAATACAACACTGTGTCAAAGTTTAAGAACAGAAGAATCTGAAATAATTTTCCCCAGAAGAGTTCGCTCTTAAATGAGAGTTCTAAATGTATGGTGGCTCTACAGCTGTTCATATTTCCAGGCTGGTATTTTTGAAACACCTCATATTTAATTATGCAATTTCTGTATGTAAAAAGCACCGTTTTCCCCCCATACCATTACATAAAGTTTATTTAAAGACAGATTCTCTCCAGGTCCTGACCTCCTCACTTAGGACTCTCATTATCATTATCAGGGATGTCCAGCATGGCGTGAAGCTCCTCCGGCTCGTATCCCAGCAGACCCTGTAAATTGCAGACAAAGCGGTACACATAGCGCTTGCCGGCCGTTTTGTGGATGATGTTTTTATCATAATAGTAGCGCAGTCCTCGACTCAGCTTTTCATAATTCATCTTGGGCTTGTTCTTCCTCCGGCCCCAAATATGAGCGACCTGCGTCACAACAAAGACCAGATCAAGACACCACACATCGTTTCAAACCATTTCAACTTGCTAAGCATGTAATTATTTAACAGGACCTCCATTTGACTTGAGTTTACTCACTGCAGTCCACGTTTTTGCAAGCTTATGTAGCAAAAACAGTCAAAAATAATTTCAACATAACCATTTTTGAATTCTCTTTTTACCCAAAAGGCTTCCCATATACAGGATGGCTGTCCAGTCTTACCCAAAAAAAGATGATGTGGCTATAGGTGGGCAAACAGAAGCTCACTTGATAACACTTTTTTATTCAGTTAGTATCAGTCTGCAGATAGATCACGTGAGCTCCTCTTTAGTTGGAATTAATTTATGTACACACATGATAAAAAAAATCTTATTGTAATTGATTTACTCCCTCACTTGTGGGGTCACAATAAAAAAAATCAAAATATACCAATTTTTTGTCACTTAGAATTTGTGTAAAGAATACATGGACTTGGGTGTAAATGGTTTGTACATTTTTTCCATGCTATGGGCCCTCTAGGTCTTGTAATTCTACCAATAATACCAATCTCTGATATGTTATACACTCTCTGGACAAAAGTATTGGGACGTTCCTGTTTTTCAGAGCGGGACAAAGACATTGTTTTATGGACTCCCGCAAAGTATAAATTTGTATCTTTTACAGTTGGTTTGTATGTGGGGAACAACATTTGTAGTAGGCAACCGAACTTAAGGATGTTTGCGTTGTGCTGGAATCTCTGGGACCCCAGGCGGCAGAATGGAAGTCCGATGAGTGCAATGAGCACTGATTGAGGTCGGAATAAACACAGAGCCGCACCACAAATTTCAGTGCTCCCCTATATTTCTATCATTTTGATTGTGAAGTATTTCTATTGAATAGGTCTGTAGCCTAGTTAGAAAAGTCGTTGGAGTTGGAGTCTTGCCCACATATTATAGACAATGTTTCATAAATTCATGTATGGCAACAACAAATACATTTGGTACCTTATTTAATATTTACAAGCCAAGATATTATTGCATTTAAAATGTGTCCGGTATTTTTGGCTGGTATTTTACTCCACCAGCCTTGCTTGCAGGATTCAGCGGGTGGGAGCGGGACAAACCATAACAAATGCGGGCGGGGGTGGGACAGAAACTTGCGGGAGCATGCAGGAGTGGGATGAAAAATCAGTCCCGCGCAGAACTTTAGGCTAAACCCCTTACTTCCAGTGAAGGACAGTTTTAATACTCAGCATGCCAAGACATTTTGGACAATGGCATGCAACGCCAGCTATTTCGACACAGTTTGGGAAAGAACCTTTCTACTCCAGCATGAATGTCCGAGTGCACAAAGAGAGCTCCATAAAAACATGGCTGGATGAATTTGGTGAGGAGGAACTTGACTGGCCCCACAAACTTTGGGATCAAATGGAACGGAAATTGCGAGACAGAGCTTCTCGTCCAAAATCAGTGTCTCAACCCAACATGCTCTTGTGAATAGCCATCCAAGAAGAGTGGAAGCTGTTATAGCTGCAAAGGGGGGCCATCTCCATATTAAAGTCTTTGTATTTGAATGCAATGTCATTAAAGTCCCTGTTGGTGTAATAGTCAGGAATCTCAAATACTTTTGTCCATATAGTGTCTTAAACAGACTTTTCAAATCTGACAAAATGGAAATACATGGTTTTCTTTGGGCACCACTAATATGCTACATAGGCTACATAGGTCACCTCATCAGGGTCTGTCAGTTTGAATTCCCATCCATCTCCAGTCCAGGTGATGACTGACTGACAGCTGCGATCTGTGAGGAGCTCCAACAGAAACTGCCAGAGCTGAATGGGTCCACTACCTATTGGACAAGAAACCACATGGAAATGGCAATGAAGTATCCAGTTCATTTGCAGTGTGCATCAATCATTAAGCTCACTTTTTTACTAAAGTGTATTGTAATATAGCATTTAATTTCTATACTGTGCATCTTTTTGTACTATTTTTTGACTGCCAAGCATAATGAATAGAAATTAAGCAATTTAGCTGTTCAAATTGGAAAACCCACTCATTCATTTAGACAAATGTATCTTAAGGAATTAGTATCATGTGAGAAAATTGAACCATTGCAATCTACATGGAAATATAAACTGATTAAAATTTTTTTGTTAATTGTATCTCTAAATTTAGTAGCACTTTTAGCAAGAATGCCACCAAATTACAATAATCAAAAGTATGCTAATTCAATATTTTCTAAAAGCATAAGTTACTTTTAAAATGTCATTCATGCCAATCATATAAATTACTTTTTATTTCAAATAAACTTTTTTCATTTTTCATAATGTTCATAAGAGGGTCTCCATGTTCGAACTGATCAATGACCCCTCACTTGTTGCCCCAATTTACAAGCAAATGAATTTATAAAAAGTAAATAGATTATGACTGTGGATAAAGATGTAAAAACGAACATTTTCCTCGAACTGATTTCGTACCTGTGTATCCAGCTAAAACTGCTGCTGGCACTACTGCACTGCTCATGCCTGCCTTCTCGCTGGCGAACTCTTTAAAGGTTAAATGAGGATGAGCTGAAGGAAGGAAGAGCTCTTCACACAGGGATTCCTCCTCCTGTTGGATCCCCTCTCCTTGCTGAAACTCCACCACAGGTTTTGAGCTGATCCATGAGGATGTGATCACTCCCAGTTCATCATAGGCTAATTCCTCTTCAGTAGCACAATCTGACATAATAAAGACACAGATAAAGAAGGAACATTGAATGTTATTAGAAGAGAATTGTGTGAAATCTAAGAACTGAATAATAGGTTACAGACAATGATGCCATGTTGCCAAGTATAAAAATGTAGCCTTCGGTTATTGATGCACTGATTTTTTAAAGGATGCTTTTATGGATTTCAGCAAGTCATAAAATGAACAAAAAATACAAAACCTCTATGGTGGGAAAATATCAAAGAGGACCTTTTTTTGAAAATCTGGTGATTTTAGGCTGACGCACCTATTAGTGTCATTTAATACATGACATGCAGTAATGTTTCATATCGTGACACAAAGAAAATCAAGAAAGTACCATTTTCTTCCTCACTTCTGAACTGCCACACAGATGCTGATGGCTCTCCCTGTCTGAAAGGTCCCTCCTGTTTTGCCTGAGAACAATTCTGAAGCATTGGGCCTGCAGGTTCCAGTGAGAGGAGCTGCACCTTCTCCACAGTTTGGTGGCTGGCAGGATAATGGCTCAGTCGCTCTGTGTGTAAAATGTTCTCAGCATAACTGTCTAAAAAGGTTGTTTACAAAACAGGAAAGCACATTTACTGGAGCCTGTGAGGATGACATGTGAGTTCTGATCAAATGTAGCATGGGGCAAAATGTGGTGCGAAATATTTGCAATGAGGATTTACCCATACTCAGCTGTGACTGGCAAAGAGGAGATGAAGGAGTGAGGACCAGAGGGGCAGGGTGATCGTATTCACACTCTAAAACACACACACACACACACACACACACACACACACACACACACACACACACACACACACACACACCCACACACATTCCCTTCTCT